>JAJIBD010017865.1:0-20688 GCA_021461705.1 Cryptotis parvus
TCTCTATCCAGGTCTGTTTTTATCTAAGAGTATTTAAAATAATAGCATAATATGAAAGTGTTCATAACATCAAAGAACATGAAATGACCAAAAATATCTAAACCAGGGCTGGAGTAATAGTTCAATGGGTAGGGTTGGGCATTTGCCTTGCATGCAGCCGACCCAGAGTTTTATCCCTGGCATCTAATATGGGCTCCCAAGCACCGCCAGGAGTAATTTCTGAGTGCAGAGCCAGTGGTAACCGCTGAGCACTGTCTGGTATGACCCCCAAAGAAACAAAAACAGACAATAAACTGCTAAACTGGAACTGATAGTCATTAAATATAAGTAAACCAAACAATGAAACTCTATGAAACTAAAAAAAGTTATTTTTTATGAGTTATTTTATATCATTTGTGTAACAAGGAATAAGAATACATATATTATCTTCTATCTACCCTAGGAAGAGAATAAGGAATTCTTTGAAAAATAATCTTAAACATTTTCATTCTCTCTCTCACTATCTCTCTCTACACACATATGTACATGTGTATATAGTTTTATATATATTATGAAACAGATAATATATACAATATATATCGATATATATCATCAGGTTCTGAACTTTTCTAATCATGTGACTGTTACCAATCATAAAATACATTTATGTTATGTGGTTTCCTCTACTTCTCAACACACTTGATACTTAAGGATACATTAGATTTCTAAAAGTAGATTCACTGAGTCAAGAATTCAGTGCATAAAAAATTTGGTGGTGGGGACAAAGAGATAGAGATAGTACAGTGGGTACGGTACTTGTTTGCATGTGGCATACCCAGATTCAATCCCTGGCATCCCTTATGGGCCCCTAAGTCTGCCAGGAGTGACCCGAGCCAGAGCCAGGAGTAAACCCTGAGCACTACTGGGTGTGTCCCCCCAAAAAAACTGGAGCATGAAAAGGGATGGGGATTGAGTCACACCCAGCTGCCTCAGGGCTTACTCCTGGCTCTGTGCTCAAGCTTCACTTTTGAGTGGCCCTGAGGGACAGTGTGGGAGGCAGTGTGCAAGGCAAGTACCTTACCCATCTGTGCTCTATCACCGATCCCTGTATTTTAAATTCTCATTGGATATTGATTTTATCCTTTGTAGAACTTGAGTTAGATCAAATCTCCACCAGCACTTTGTGAGTGTTTTTTTTAAATTTTTTTATTTTTACAATTACAAAGATATACAATTAAAAAGTTCATATTTGGGTTTTGGTCAAACAGTGTTCCAGCACCCATCCACCACCAGTGCCCATCTCCGACCACCAATGTCCCCGGTTCCCTCCCCCATCCCCCAGCCCTCCTCCGTGGCAGGTTCTTTATTTCTTTCCCTTTCTCTCTCTTTCTCTTTTCCTTCCCCTCCAGACTATGGATTACAGAACATACATTAAAAGGTTGTCATGTGTATCTTTTTTGCCTCTATTTAATGCTCAGTTCTAGGTAGGCATTAGTGCCTTCAACAATTTTTAGCACACTGTTCCATTTTCTGTCTAACCTAGACTCTGACTCCCACACGTTTGTGATAATTTCTACCTTTGACAAGACTTCCTGATATGTTTCACTTGTTCTTGGATATTGGTATCATAATATGTACATATATATTTATGTTATGCAGATAAATGCAGTCATTCTGTATCTGTCTCTCTCCTTCTGGCTAATTTCGCTCAACATAATCTTCTCCATGTCCATCCATTTATAGGCAAATTTTATAACTTCATTTTTCCTAACACCTGCATAATATTCCGTTGTGTAGATGTACCAAAGCTTTTTTATCCAGTCATCGATTTTCGGGCACTCTGGTTGCTTCCAGATTCTGGCTATTGTGAATAATGCTGCTATGAACATAAAAGTAGGGATGGTGTTTCCGCTGCGTATTTTTGGTTTCCCAGAGTAGATTCCCAGGAGTGGTATGGCTGGGTCAAATGGGAGTTCAATTTCTAGTCTTTGGAGGAATGTCCATATTGTTTTTCCAGAAAGGCTGTACCAGCCGGCATTCCCACCAACAATGGATGAGTGTCCCCTTTTCCCCACATCCACACCAGCACTTGTTGTTCTTGCTCTTGAATATGTGCCAGTCTCTGTGGTGTAAAAGTGGTATCTCATTGTTGCTTTGATTTGCATCTCTCTGATGATGAGTGATGATGAGCATTTTTTCATATTTTTTTGGCCATTCGAATTTCTTCCTTGCTGAAGTTTCTGTTCATTTCTTCTCCCCCATTTTTTTGATGGGGTTGTTTGTTTTCTTCTTGTAAAGTTCTACCAGTGCCTGATATATCCTGGATATTAACCCCTTATCAGATGAGTATTGGGTGAATATTCTTTCCCATTCTGTGGACTGCTTTTGTATCTTAGTCACTGTTTCTTTTTGAGGTGCAGAAGCTTTTTAGTTTCATGTAGTCCCATATGTTTATCTTTTCTTCTAGTTGCTTTGTTAGTGATGTTTCACCTCTGAAGATGCCTTTAGCTTCAATGTCGTGGAGGGTTTTTCCTATATTTTCTTCAATGTACTTTATGGATTCTAGTCTGATATTGAGATCTTTAATACATTTTGATCTGATTTTGTGCATGGTTTTAGACACAGGTCCAAATTCATTTTTACATATCGCTGCCCAGTTTTCCCAACACCACTTGTTGAAGAGGCTTTCTTTACTCCATTTTAGACTCCATGCACCTTTATCAAAGATTATTGAAGGGACTTTCCTCAAGATAGTTACAGCCATCTACCAAAAGCCCACAGCGAGCATCATTCTAAATGGGGAAAATTTGAAAGCCTTCCCCTGAGATCAGGGACAAGACAAGGTTGCCTACTCTCGTCTCTTTTATTCAATATAGTACTTGAAGTACTTGCCATAGCAATCAGAGAAGAAAAGGACATCAAGGGCATCCAGGTAGGCAAGGAAGAAGTCAAGCTATCATTATTTGCAGATGACATGATATTATACCTAGTGAACCCTAAACTCTCTACCGAAAAACTCCTAGAAACAATTGATGCATATAGTAGAGTGGCAGGATACAAAATCAACACCCAAAAAGTTGGTGGCTTTCCTGTATATAAATAACAAAAAGAGAAGAAAGGGATATTAAGGAAACAATTCCATTCACAATTTTGCCATGGAAAATCAAATACCTAGGAATCAACTTACCCAAGTGTGTAAAGGACCTGTACAAAGAAAACTACAAGACATTGCCCCAAGAGTTAAAAAGAGGACACAAGGAAATTGAAACATATTCCCTGCTCATATACGGGGAGAATCAACATTGTCAAAATGGTAATACTCCCTAGAGCTCTGTACAGATACAATGCAGTCCCTATAAGTGTACCCATGACATTCTTCAAAGAAATTGAGCAAACACTCCTAAAATTTGTATGGAACAATAAACCCCCAAGGATAGCTAAAGCAATCCTCGGGAAAAAGAAGATGGGAGGCATCACCTTTCACAACTTCAAACTGTACTACAAGGCAGTAGTTATTAAAATAGCATGGTATTGGAATAAAAACAGACATGTGGACCTATGGAATAGAATTGAGTATCCTGACACACAACCTCAAACACAAGATTACTTTGTGAGTGTTCTTTCCCTCATACCATGTGTGAGCTTAGTCTGTACCAACTGTGCCTGCCATTCTCATCTTTTTCCACCAACAAAATATCTTTGTTTTTCGACCCTACAGAGTCTTTTAATTTCATTCTTTTTCCTTATAAGTGAGATTTACTAGATAATTTTTAATTTTTAATGAGTCTTGAATTTGAAAAAAAATATTTTATTTCTGTTTTGAATTTCTTCATTGAAAAAACTTAATTTTTAGGATTTAGATATTAAAGAATTTGTGGTACGAATTGTAAAGCCATTTTAATATAAATTTTTGTGCATTCTGGTTTTTGGCCACATTTGGTAGTACTCAGGGCTTATTCTTACTCTGTGCTCAGGTGTCACTCCTGGAAGAACTTGGGGGAACAATATGTGGTGTCAAAGATCAACCACACGCTAGGCTTGCACCTTACCCACTGTACTATCTCTCTTGCTCATAACTCCTGTTCTAATAGTTTGTTAACAACCATGGAGATTATTGGCATAAAGTTTCCAATAAGTAAAGGCGAACATTTTACCCTCAAAGCTGTGCCTACTTTAATTGATGGTGGTTAAACTTTTGGAAGGTACCACCTGCCCAGATCGAGTTCCCTTTTGTGGAGCTGGAGAGATAATACAGCAGGTAGGGTCCTTGCCTTGCACATGACTGACCCAGGTTCCCATATGGTCCCCTGTGTGCCATCAGGAGTAATTCCTGAGGGCAGAGTCATGAGTTACCCCTGAACATCACTGATACGGTCCCAAAACAATGGAAGCAAACCAACCCCACCAAATTGAGTTTCCTTATGTAACTCCAGACCCACAGCTGTGCCGCCGCCCCATGTAGTGGTAGCCCGTGGAGTTCCAGAAGGTGGTAAATGGTTTGGCCAGCCCCTGGACAAGTCCAACATAGCTCCAGTGGTTCACTCACATGTGTGGTGGTCTACGTTGGGTGGACTTGGATTGGGGATTTGGGCTCCCTCCTCCCATTCATCCATCTCCATGTTGATGGCTGCGAGCTCCCAACCACCACAGCCAGCAACCCCAGAAGAGAGACACTCCAGACCAACAGCTGTGCCTTGCGCGTGGCCGTGGAGCAACAGTCTTAGATAATACTGGAAGTTAGGACCAGGTCCTTTCCAGGATCTTTCACATTTATATATTGAATACAGTTATAGGCAGGTTCTTGTTGTGGCTCATCATCCCAGTGAGACTAGCAAGAAGCCAAAGGAATTCCACCACACCATGAGGGCAGTCATTCTCAACATCTGGACTCCAGAGTTCCTCAGAGCTCCACCCAAGAGAAAAGCTGATCTCTCCTGTTGAGGTTCATCAGTAAATGCATGAGATGAGAGTCTATTTGAGAATGTACCACCTATGTGGAAGAGCCTGGCAAGCTACCCGTGTTGTATTTGATATGCTAAAATCCAGTAACAATTTTAGGTCAAATTCCCATGACCTGAACAAATGGTTTGAGTCTCTTCCTGTTCCTGGAGGGAGAAAATGCACTTGGGCTATACTAGCATGTGACAGGACATATGGAGATGCTATTGATGCCTGCTCAAGCAAATTGAACAATGGGAAGACAAGTGACAAGTAATGACAGTGTACTTTTCAATTCTGGAATACCTATCTTTTCTACCAAGTCACCTTGTCATCCATTAAGTTTTACTTTTTTTCCTTACACAGAAGCCATAGCAGGAGAATCCTGTAAACTATAAATTTATCAAGGAGAGATTAATATTCTTCCTTATTGATATTTATACCCTATTGTTCATAATGGACTCTGTGAGAGGCTTTTTTCATTTAAGATTTGCCAAAGAGAATAAAGTGGTTTTTGTAATGTCTTATAATGTTATAGAAAGCAAAAATGAGCTATTTAATTCTTTTGTCCTCTCACTGTTACTCTGCTTTCAAAATTAATGTATTTTTGATTATTATAATGGGAAATATGATGATTATTGGCTATTTTCTTTTAATATTTTACCTGAGTGAAGTGCTTGTGTTCACAGTGGAATAGCAGATCAACCACATTGATGGTTGTGTAGTGAATGTATATCTCTTACTAATATGTGGAGAGAAAAAATATTACAGATATTGTACAAGTATGTACTTCATTTCCTGTCATATTCTGGAACATAATTCACTCTATTACCAGGGTTCTTAACATTTGGCAGTCAAAAGTATCATTCATTTTATTGGTCCCTTTTTGCAACTATCGATATAATCCTTGATTGTTGTTTTCTTTGCTTTAGGGTATGTTGAAAAAGTTATTTGTAAGTGTAATACACCTTCTCTGAGTACAACCACCCAGCCTATATGACAATATGATTTAGAATTCTTAGACTTGACCATGGCCTACTCTTACGTACTTGGATGGGAAACCATACATTTAGGCTTAAGAGAGTTATATATTTCCCTTAAAGTGCTGCTATTGATTTAATGAGCACCTACTACGTACCAGGCACCTCAACACAGATAGTAAACACATGATTGGGCTATTTATCTAGTCACTTTCTGTTTTATTTGTGGTGATTTATTTTGTTAAGATATTTCTGCACATTTGATGCTTTCCAGAGTGTCATTGCTATAGACTCCTATTAAGGTTTTTCATTTAGGCTTCAAGAAGGAGCAAAGGAAAGGAGAAAAAGGAAAGAAAGATGAGAGGAATGATTTAGTCATAAAAATAGTATCATTTAAAAATAAAGGGAAAATAAAATAAAAATAAAGGGATTTTGAGGCATGAAGTATATGAAAAGATAAATGTACTCTATATAATATTATAGTGTCATAAACTACAGCTTGGGGATTAGTAGTGACCATCCCATATGGTTCTTGAGTGACACCATGAGTTATCCCTGAGCACAGAGGAATAAACCCTGATCACAGTCAGGTGTGGCTCCAAAACAAAACAACATTTTCATGGAATTTCTCATTGGGTTCATCTCTCCAGGATAAAATCAGTTCCAACTATTCCCATCATCCAGCAATTAGATTCTGACAGAGCAAATCAAACTATTGCTGTCAATCCATTGAAAACATGTTCCTTCTTTTTAAGAAAACAGCACTAAAAGCTAACTTATATATCTATTAATTTTGAACATGTTTTACAGTTGTCTAGCAAAACCAGAAAATATTTATAGCAGATTCATTTAATGCGAAAGTAAAGGAACAAAATACCATGGTCACTACTTTATATTTTCTTTAAACACTCTGTCCTCCTTGGGCCAGAGAAAACTGTTCTTCTCTAAAGCCTAATCCTTAGGGAAAAAATTGTTGTCTAATCTATCTTATTTTTCTTCCGGATGACAACTCTGGAACCCCAAAGTCCATTGTCTGGGCTCCATTAATTCTAATTAAGCCTGAGATTCTATTCCCTCACATAGGCAGGCCCACAACTTTTGCCAGTAGGAAGCAGTTATGGAAGTAGACCCTTCACCCATGGATCCCTGTAAGACTAACAGTGGGGAGATTTTTAAGGGGAAATGTTGCAGGGAGATAGAAAAGGAGACCTCATAATGTGCTTTTGGGGAATAATAAAACATAAGTATAAATTGCCTGGGGCCGGTGTGATAGTCCAGTGGGTAGGGAGTTTGCCTTGCAAGCTGCTGGCTCATGCTAGACCAGGTTTGATCCCTGGCATTCCATATGGTCCCCCGAGCACCGCCAGGAGTAATTCATGAGTGCAGATCCAGGAGTAACCCCTGAGCATTGCCAGGTGTGACCCAAAAAGCAAAGAAAAAAAAGTATAGATTGCCTAACCCTGAAATACCCCAAGGCTTTGGAAAGCCATTCTTTTGTGCAAATTCAGAGTAAGAATAATAGAGGATCATAAAGAGTTCCAAAACTGAGACAATGCCGAGATCAATTTCAAGATATACAAAGAACTCCTGACAGACAAAAAAGAACTCCTGACCAAGATAATATGAATACGTTTTATTTAACCTCCCAAAAGCCATTCAGTCTCTACTTTTTGCCATTCTGGAGAAGATGGACTCTCTCTTGAACATATCTTTCCAGTCCAGCTCTCTCTTGAAATGTCTGTCTGTCACTCTTTTCTCTCTCTCCCTCACTCACTCTGCTCTCACTCTCTTTGATTCTTTCTACTTATACTGCTCTAAGTAAATTTCTTGAAGAAGAACATTTTGCTTCATTATAAAAAAGAAAAAAATATATATGTAACTGCTTATCTCTTCTGCTCCAACCTTTGTCCTGGAGATTGTTATCTTGTACCTATTTCTGTGTTATCATTATTTATGAATAAGGATAGTCTAGATGAGCATTTTTCAACCAGGAGCCATTTGGCTCACTGTAGGACACCAGTATATTCCAACTGGACCACAGGTGAAAATAATTTGCCACAGTGAAAGACAAGACAGTTGGCAGGTAGAACAGAGTGAGAAGATGAGAAAGAATGTCAGAAGAGGTTTCAGAAACAGGCCAGAAAAATTTTGAGAAAAACTTGCCTAGATCACCATTAGACAAAAAGTATATTTACCATAATCATAACTTTACTTTTTAAATTCAATATTATATGCTCCTAATTAGTCTATGAGTTGAATTAGGATCAATTGTGGGGTTTTCTTGTTTCTTTTTTTGTGTCAGAGGGATTTAGCTTTGTTATTTATTTTAGCCTCAGTGTTTATAATGATTATGGGTCATGGGAGATGACTAATGAATAGTTGTTCTTCAATAGGTAACTATAGTAAGAACCCAAATGGAAATTACTCTAAATTGAATATTGAGTCATATCTAAATCAAAGATGGGTTTGCCAGATAGCTCATGTGGTAAATCCCATGTGTAGTATGTTTAAGGCCCTGAGTTTGTACGTCAGAACTACATGATGCCCAGAGAACCACTGACTGTTTTCCTAATGGTCCCCAAGCACAAGCAGGCCAGATGTTATGTACGGCCCTGTTGTCTCTGAGCATCAGCTGCTCAGCGACAGCTGCACTGTCAAGCATATTTGGTATGGATCCTACCAAAAAAACAAGAACTAAAATAGTCTGAAGTTTCCAGTACTGGGAATGTTTGCCTGAGTAGATAAATTCACTAAGAGCCACCAGAAGTAATCCTGTACTAAAAATGCAGTCAAGAGCTTGGTCTAGGGGGACAGAAGGAAAAACTGTAAAATAAAAATATTCAAATTACATGACATGATCCAACTCTTGTTTTCTGCAGAACAGCTCAGTTTTCTTTACCCAAGGGAAGATGAGCATAATTTGCTCAGAATAATTTCCGTAATTTACCTTTAGGCAGTATGCTGAGCAAGATGATCTTTGAAAGGTTCCTTTCAGGGCTGTGATGCGTTAATGCCCTGCCTTTACCATCTCCAACTTCCAAGCAAAGCATCTTTGCTTGAAGCAGAAGGGATTTTCTGAGAATTTCTGACTAAATCAAGCAGATTGAAAACAGGGTTGGATGAATGTGGCACTAGCATTGTAGAAGAGAGGCGATAGCACTTTTTATGGTGGGCTCTTAGAACAGTCTAGACAGATGCTTAAATTCTCTCTCCTGCTAGCAAACTAAGTGTGCAAAGCATGCAACAATCAGGACCATTGTGATTGTTGAGAGCAAAGACAATAGGTTGGTATTGTGCCAGACTACTTTCCTGAAACAAAGTAGGCCACTTACAGTTGAGAAATTTGATAGGCTTACATTTTATTGCTCTTATTTCCTGAGTCAGTAACTGCTAATTTTGAATTGATGTTCTTGAGTTAAAGAAAGGGTTTTCTGAGATTGCCACTCTTTATTTGCTTCTCTTTTAAGGACCAAATTTTTACCTTTTGCAAGAATGTTTTCCACATGACTCCCAAGTTACTGATAATTGGTATTAATAGAATCTCTATCATTCTTCCTGGCTGACCTACAGAACAAAAGAATAAAAGTCTTAAGGAAGTGGAATTAATAACTCCATTGCAATGTATCATAGAGATAAGCCAGTAATTGCAAGGTCAGATGGGCACACACAGATAGATTGTTAGCTGGTTATGCTATAATGAAAGAGCAGACCCTTTACATTAGTTTATGAATAATGCTTCTCATCAAGAAAAATGATTGATTATCCCAGCAAAGATTCCCTCTGAACCTGATATCATCAGCAATCACAATAATGAAATATTAATAACAAATTTAAGAATCTATCAGGATTAAATTTCATAACCCACAATAATGAGCTTCTTGTTTCTAATTTTGGAGGGAACTAAATGAAATATTACTGAAGACTGAAACAGAAGAATCTGTTTTTCATTGGGGACCAAATCAAGATTATTTCATCATAAAGGTGTCTTTGAAGAGGTGGAGGATGGGGAAGATTAACAGGAAGTTCAGATGTTTCACCTATTATTAGGTATCCTATTTTCTAATGTAATTTCATTTATTTTCCATATAGCAAATGATTGCCTTAAATAATCTTGTGTCAAGGAAAATAATATTTAGATATATTTTTCTGTAAATAAGTATACAATTATGCTTTTATATTCTAGGAACTTGAAGGATTATTTTTGCTAATTTCCTCCTAGCAACCATAGAAATTCTATATTTTTTCAGTCCGTGATCAAAAATTAGACTCCTGAAAACAGAAGTAAAATAGTGCCTATTAATAAAAAAAAATCAATAATTTTTGGATGATGTCCAGAAATTAAGAAAAATATTCCATTAATATATCTTTATGGTTTTAATCAGTGTAGTTCTGTGTGGGTGGTATCTACCACAAATCCAATTTTCAGCAGCTGTATTTAGCATCTGAAGTCAGTTCATCTTCTTTGGTGGCTTTAATTATTCATACGAAAATATTGGAAGTTATCTATGTTGCACATTTATTTTTCGGGCATAAAAGTTAAAGTTGTGTCATTTAAGTATGAATCAAAAAAGAAAATTATTGCTAGTTATTGCTTTTACATCTTTATGATTGCTTAGGTATTTCTTTTATCTTGTTTCTCATATAGTGAAGCCAGTTCACCCAGAATATTATCTCAATCCTGTTTGTTATCAAACAGTTGGGAATGTTCTGATACTAGATTATGGTGGTGGTTGCATGATTCTTTTGAATATATTAACAATGACTACAAAAGGGCAATTTTAGAATATATCTAAAATTGGATAGGAACAATTTTATTTTTTTTTTTTTTGTTCTTTCTGCTTTTTTTAAAAATTTTTTTATTATACCACAGTGAAACATACAATTACAAAGGTGATCATAATTGGTTCTTGGTAATACAGTATACCAGCACCCATCCCTCCACCAGTGCCCCATTTCCACCACCAATGTACCCCACCCCCTCCTGCCCACCCCCATGCTGCCTTAATAGCAGGTACCCCAGTTTCCTCTCTTTCTCTGTCTCTCTCTCTGTCTCTGCATCTCTCTGCCTCTTATTTTACACATTGTGGCTAGCCCTGCAGGTATTTAGAGTTTATCACTTAAGTCTCTTTGTGTATATTCAATGGTGAGTCTTAATCTGCCATTACCATTTCCCACATTTAGTAAAACACTGGTATCTATTTATGTCGTATTAATGAATGCAGTCATTCTATATCTGTCCTTTTCCTTCTGACTAATTTCACTCAGCATGATAGTCTCCATGTCCCTCCATTTGCAGGTAAATTTCATAATGTCATCTTTTCTGACAGCCGCATAGTATTCCATAGTGTAGATGAACCACAGTTTCTTTAGCCAGTCCTCTGTTCTCGGGCATTTAGGTTGTTTTGGATAGGAACAATTTTAGAGTGTATAAAATACATATCAAAGAAGCTATCTTTTTTGCTTATTAGTTGGGTTCATCAGCACCTGCAGATCTTATTCTTTCTCTTTGTCAACACTTTCTTCAAGCTAGCAGTATCTTGTACCTGCCTGGCCTCAGACTCCTCATAGATAGCCAAAATAAAAACAACAACAACAACAACAACAACAACACAAAGTATCCAGGCAATATTAACTCAGAACTTATTTTAAGACTAAGACTTCCAGGATGAAATCTTGTGGCATGGTGACAAGATAAGTTTGAAATGATCATATCAGATTGTATTCTCCAAAACTGGTTATAGAAACAACATGAAAATTGAGGACATGTTTCCCAGGGGCTTCTGAAAATCCCTGTGCACAAAGTTAAGAAATGAGAATGCTGCTAATATTATGCTTCAAACCTTCCTATGGTGAGATTTCATATACTATTTACTTCAAAAACTTCACTGTTCAAAGAGCAGTTTGGTTCTGAACAGCTTCACTTGTATCACTTGTATCACTTGTCTTCCAGTTATTCATTGATTTGCTTGAGTGGGCACCAGTAACATCTCCATATTTCCTGTGTTATGCTAGTGTAGCCCAAGGTCATCTGCTCACACCAGGAACACGAAGAGCCTCAAACCATTCGTTTAGGTCATAGGAATGAGGTCTATAATTGATACTGGTTTTTGACATATCAAATACAGCACGGGTAGCTTGCCAGGCTCTGCAGTGTGGGTGGTGTACTCCCCCATAGTAGGCTCTCAGTTCGTGCATTTACTGATGAACTGTGCAGCTACTGTGGCCGAGCACAACAGGGAGACATCAGCGTATCTCTTGGGTGAATCTCTGACTAGCTGTGGAGTCTGGATGTTGATTTTTTGTTTTTTCTGAACAGCTTAATTTACCAAAATCAATGCCAGACTCTAGATTGAAGAAAATGGACTACATTTCTCCTAGTGCACTTTAGATTATAGATATAGCACTATAAGTTCTCAAATAAAGCAGACGGCCAGAATCAGGAACATTTTTATATAATTCATGGCCACAAAACTGAATAAGATTAATTGTTTGATGCAGTAATTGCATTCAGGCCTTGAAGGAACTCTGAATTTTGTGTGTATACAGCTTCCACATTAATAAATGCTGTTTCCTGTTTACATTCAACATATCAACTGCTATTAATTTCAAAGTATATAATCTACAAATTTTCAGAATTTATGAATAGATTTGAAGTTTCTATGGAATTAGTAAAATCAAGAGAACCAAATCTGACAATTATCAACTCTGTTGTTAAATAAATAAAAAGACAAACAAATAATGCCCTATTAGTGCAATGAGGTGATGGGCTCTTCGGAGAACTTAGAGAACAAGTCGGGAATCTTTACATAAAGGTAATATTCTATGTGATATTAACATTGTCAAAAATATACACAAAGAATATGAAGCAAACTACATCTTGGGGTTTTAAAGAAATAGAGATTATGGTGAAGATCAGGAAGTATTTCTTAAAATAAGTAGAATTTGTTCTTTTGTGCTACTGGTGGCCACATAAAATCATGCTTAGGGCTTGTATGTGTCTTTGCACTCAGATCAATCCTGAAGGACTTGTGGGGCTAGATGGGGTTTTGGGATTTGAACCCCACTCGGCCATATGCAGGGCAATTGCCCTACCTGCTGTGCTATTGTTCCAGTCACTTCAATAAGTAGAAATCTGGCTAATATTAAAAGAAGTTTTATGTTTCTATAGAGATCATATAGAGGTTTTGCTCATTAGCTATAAGTTTATAATAAATGATTATATATGAAGTATCATCTTGTGCGGCTCATCAGGAAATCAAGAGTATCCCACCTGCATGGAAGAGCATGGCAAGCTACCCGTGTCATATTTGATATGCCAAAACAGTAACAATTTAGACCTCATTCCCATGACCTGAAGGAATGGTTTAAGGCTCTTCGTGTTCCTGGACTAAGCAGATGCCTTTGGTCTACACTAGCACGTGACAGGGACATATGGAGATGTTACTGGTGCCCACTTGAGCAAATCAATGAAGAATGGGAAGAAGAGATACAAGTGAGTGCAGGAAATTTTAAACTTTCATCAAAAAGTTTTAGTCTGAGGTAAATGCCACCAGAAATAGCTGATATTCATTATATTGATCACTTGGAATTAATTCATTGTCATTTTCTGTTCAGAAATTCTTCACTGTTGGCAACGTTTTTTAAAATGACTGGCTCCTGCCCTCCCTTTTCCTCTGCCTCACATACATTTATGCTACCTACAGTTTAAGATACTGCTTGAAAGAGTCTAAAGAAATATAAAATTCTATGTTTGAATGTTATATATTATTTTATTTTTTTAGTTTCAGTAGATTCACCTCTTCTACTTATCTTGTTTTTAATAATATGCATTTTTGTTATGAAATTATGTCATAATAAACAACTAAAAGCTATTTTCAATGAAAGTACTGTATGTATACACGTATGTGTTTCCTAATGTGCTTCTTATGGACTACATGTAAATTATAGCTGAAATCTAGATAGTCATGTTCCATCTTGAACATGGTATGGATTGTTCTTTTAAATTAAATCTACCTTCCTTTTTTTGTTTTGAATGTCAGGAAGTTCATACAAAAATTTAAAACTCATTTATAGCAAATAAATTTTGTTTTATGAAAATGTTATTTAAAAATAAACTAATTTGGGGCTGGAGAGAATATAGCAGGTTACTCACTTGCCTAGCATACAACCAATACAAATTTGATCCCTGGCATCCTAAGGGATTTGCCAAATCCTACCAGGAGTGATACTTGAGTAAAGAGCTGGGAATAAGCCTTGAGCAGAACAAGATGTGATCAGCAAAAACCAACTCAAATAAGTTATTAATTTAAATATATATTTATTCAGTACTTATATGATATAGGTAGTGTGTATACAGTAATGAATGACACAAGTATAGACTCTGCCCTCAGGGAGCTTATAGTTAAGTGGGAGATGCAGACAATAATTGGCAAAATAACACATGACTATTCATTTTGTATTTGTCATGGTTCTTATTAGCTTTATATATATAACAGTTTATTAAGTGTATTCTTCTTGAATCCAATGCCAAGTAATTAGTAGAGCTATATTAAAATTTTGTATTTGGATCATCATTTCTATTTTAAGTGAGTGGACTAAATTTATGGGGAATTTTATTTAATGAACCAGAACTCTATGTACATGATGACATTGACTGAGGAAAGATAATTTATAAAATTAATGTCTTTTGCTGTTAAAGCAGTAGGACACAGGAAAATGTAATTTCTAGTGCATACTATCAACTTTTAAGGTACTCCCTGACATCTACAAAAAACCAATGATGAAGGTAACACTATAAATCCTGCCCTAATACTTATGTAACTACATTATAAATGTATCACTTACATCTTTTCCAGATTAGTATTTTAATGCATGCATGTCTAATGTTTGACTAATAATTATGTCCTGAACTAAAAGACTCACCCATTCATTTCTAATCTTTAAAGTATACATGACAATAGTGCTATTAAAGATAAGTATATAATCATTGTTCAAATTAGAGTTCTAAATATTTTTGTGTCTTTTTTTTATTTTTGGGTCACACTTGGTGATGCTCAGGGGTTTCTCTTGGCTCTGCACTCAGGAATTACTCTTGACAGTACTTGGGGGAGCATATAGGATGCTGGGGATCAAACCTGGTCAGAAGCATGCAAGGCAAACACTTTCCCTGCTGTGCTATCACTCCTGACCCTTAAAGGTTTTTTCAGTCATAAGCTAAAATGAGCTTGGTTAAGGTTAAGGATTTGCATTAAAAGAAACATATTTGTGTGGCATAATGAATAAGTTGAAATGAACTAAAGCTGATTTCTACCCTCTGGGACTTCTATTACAGGAAAGGATCCAGAAAGTACTCAATCATAAGGAGAGAAAAGGTACTCAATCATAATATAGTATGGTAACTGCTTAGCAGGTATATGAAACCAACAGCAACCAAAAACACATTTGCCATGGTGGAATAGGAGGAAGAAATGGTGTCAGGTAAATCACATGAAGAGGTGGCATTTTTTACCTGACCTTAAAAAATAATTATTACTTAGTAAGCATAGCAGTGCTAAAGAGTATTCAGACTAGAGAAAATAAAAGAAAACAGCCTTACAAAAGGAAAGGATGTATAAAAGGTGAGCAGTCAAGATGTTTTAATAACGACTGGCAGAAGGATGTCATGGACTAAGAAAAAATGAAATTTTGGTGAATAAAAACATGGAAAACCTTGAATGTGTTCTTAGATAGAAATTTAAGAAAAATAATAAGCCCTGTTAATAAGGCATACATATTTGTGATCTCACTCATATGTGGTATAAAAAGAAATAAGGAGAATGGGAAATACCCAGTGCTCATTGGACTTTGGTACAGAATTTGGTTTACCAAATTAGGGAGTAGATAATAGGGCAGACTAGGAGTGATATAAGTACTGTGATGAGAGCACTTTGGTGGTGGTGGAGGTGGAGCGACATTGTATAAACACGAATACTGTAACTATGCTACCTCAAGAGAAAAGTCACTTGATCACTTGACATTTGACATCCCGTATTCATTAATTTCTCTCAAGAGGGCGCCAGTAATATTTCCATTTGACCCTATCACGTGCCTCAGGAATACAAAGAGCCTCAAACCGTTTGTTCAGGGGTCTTGACAAAGTAGTCTGACCATCTTGTAGGTGGGTGGCCAAGTGATCTTTTGACATCCCATGGTGTTCAGTTGGTAATGGCTCTAGTCCAGTGGGTTGTCTCCAAATCGCATTACATGTTCAGTCCATCTGATTTTTTGATGCCTTGGCAAACAAGACAGCGTCCCTGAATCTGGAACAGCAACGGAGGTTGGAGCCCGGATTCCTTCTTTCACTTGAGTGAGGTGTGATATTCCAAGCACAGCTCGTTCGATTGCTCTTTGGGAGACCCGAATAGCATTCTCATCCCTGCTTTCATAGGGCCCAGGTCTCTGAGACATATGTTAATGCAGAGAGAATGGTGGAGTTGAAGAGCTGTGCCCGGAGCCGGGGTTCTTTATCTTTTTTAGCTATTTCTTCGATGATTTTGAAGACATTCCATGCCGCTCACTTCCTACTGCACAGCTCAGGTTTTAGGCCGTTCATCATGTTGCCTTCTCTACCTAGGTACATATAGCTGCTGCATTCAGAGATGTTTGTTCCATTGAGAGTGAATGGGACCTCTGGAACTAGTTTATTTTTCATGAACATAGTTTTGCTGAGATTCAGCTGTAGACCTATCTTCCCACATTCTCGGTCGAAGTCAGCCAGCTTTTGTGCCTCTTGGCTAATGTTTGGTGTTATTAGAACGATGTCATCAGTGAAGCGGAGGTGGTGTAGTTGTGACCGTCTCACTTCACTCCCATTCCTTCCCATTCTAATTGTTGTATGATGTTCTTGAGGGTGGTGATGAAGAGTTTTGGTGAAATGGTATTACCCTGCCGAACCACTTTTTGACATTGATGATCACCTCTTTGTTGAATGGTGAGATCCTGGTTGTGAATCCATAATACAGCTCAGAAGGATCTTGATGTATTGAGTTTGAATGCCCTGTTTTGCTAGGGGCTTCAATGAATGCTTCAGCCTCCACAGAATCAAAGGCTTTCTTTAAAGAGAAGTGTAAATAAATTAAAGAATACTTACTTCATCGTCTCACACATAAGCGGAGTGTGTAGTAGATACCTATACCCCCTAAAACATACACTATTTACACTCAAGTGTAATAAAACAAGTTTACCACAATTGAAAAGAACAGCTATCTAAAAAATATACTATCATCCCAATAATTTTCTGAGTGGAAAGCCAGGAGTAATCCTAACCAGAGCCAGGTATGAGCCAAAGAGAAAAATAAACAAAAAAAGCCTAACAAATGATTAGATAAAAACAATAATTATACCCGTCCCTCCTATAGGTGTGTGTGTGTGTGTGTGTGTGTGAACCTTGTGCCTCTGCAGAACTAACCAGCCACAGGGAACAGGCTGGAAGTTTCACCAACACTACCCGAGGCACACAGCCTTGGATCCACCCCAAATCACTTATGCCTTGTGCTTCTGGAAGGACTCCCCATCCCTCCTACAGGAGTGTGTGGTCCTTGTGTCTCCACAGAACTAACCAGCCCCAGGGAACAGGCCGAACCAGTCACACTCATCTCAAAACTCAAACCGCGTGGACACTAGAGCATCCTTGCGATCTACTTACTATCTATCTTATATGAAGTACCAGTGAACATTTGTCCCTACACTCCTTGCCAACCACCGAGACTCTGAAAACAGTCCAGACACCTACTAACTGTACTACCTAGCCACCCAAGAACTCAAAATTGCAACCTACAATAGTCATAATGGTAAAGCAACGCAGAAATCTATCAAGTTCAGTGAGTGAAGTCACTAGCCCAGATGAGCCAAGCAATAACGATGAGTTGTATAACCTCTCTGATAAGGAATTTCGAAAAGAATTGTTAAGGATGCATAAGGAACTCAAAGAAGCAATGCAAAAAAAAATCAATAAAATACAAGAGGACATGAGAGAAAAATGAGGAAAATGCAGACCAAAATACAAATGGAAATGACAGATATTAAAAATGTGTAAATGAAATGAAAAAAGACACTGGAATGCCTCTATAGAAGAGTAACAACTGCTGAGGAAAGAGTTTCCGATTTCCAAGATGAGTTCCAAAGATTCTCTACACAATAGCAGAAGATCGAAAAAAAAGACTCACAATTAATGTACAGACAACAAGAGATAATAGGGATGAAGCCAAAAGGAATACAATACGGATCATTGGGGTCCCAGAGGGCAAGAAGAAAACCCTGATGAAGAAGAAACTGTCAAAGTCATCATTGCTGAGAAGTTCCCGGAACTAAAGAATGCTTGCTTCCAGATTCAGGAGGGTTGTAGGGTACCAGCTAAAAGAAATCCCAATAAGAATACTCAAAACACATCTTAATTAGAATGACAAAAATTATATCTAGAGATAGAATACTGAAAGCAGCAAGAGCAAAGAAGGAAATCACATGCAAAGGAACGTACCCAAGATTTACAGCAGACTTCTCCCATGAAACACTCTCAGCCTGAAAACAATGGTGGGAAAAGGGAAAAAACAGACATAGAATGACTTCATTTATTTGCATGACATAAATATATATATATATATATATATATATATATATATATATATACACATATTATGTTACCAATATCAAAGGAAGAGAGCGGCATGGAATGCCTTCAAAACATCAAAGAAATAGCTAAAAAGACAAAGAACCTCTGGCTCTGAGCACATTTCTTCAACTCCACCGTTCTCCCTGCATTAACATATGCCTCAGAGACCCTAGGCCCCAACGAAAGCAGTTATGAGAATGCTATTCAGGTCTCCCAAAGAGGAATCGAAAGAGCTATGCTTGGAATATCATGCCTCACCAAGTGAAAGAAGAAATCCGGAGCTCTGACCTACATTGCTGTTCCAGATCAAGGATGCTGTCTTGTTTGCCAAGGCAGCAAAAAATCAGATGGGCTGGACACAGAATGCGATTTAGAGATGACCGCTGGACTAGAGCCATTACTGACTGGATCCCACGGGATATCAAAAGATCACGTGGCCGCACCACCACAAGATGGTCAGACTTCTTCGTCTGAATGAACGGTTTGAGTCTCTTTTTGTATTCTTGAAGCAACCATATGTCATTGGGCTACCCTGGTAATTGATAGGGTCAATATTACCGGTGCCCACTAGAGAAAATCAATGAATAACGGGATGTCAAGTGATCAAGTGATCCAAGTTCAGGTGAAACATGGATCAGGGAGGTCTTTTCAAAGGTGGAAATTATCACAACTGTGTGGGAGTAGAGGCTAGGTAAAGACAGAGAGAATGGAACAGTGTGCTAATAATTATTGAAAGTGCTACTACCAACCTAGAACTGAGCATTAAATACAGACAAAAGATACACATGACAACCTCTTAATGTATGTATTGTAATTCACAATGTGGAAGGAGAAAAAGAGAAAGAGACAGCGAGAAAGAGAAAGAAATAAAGAACCTGCCGTAGAGGCAGGGACATTAGTGTTGGGAAATGGCACTGGTGGAGAGATTGGTGGAACTCTGTATGACTGAAACCCAAATATGAACATCATATGAACATCTTTGTAATTGTATATCTCACAGTGGTATAACAAAATATTTAAAAATGATACTTATCTGGATTGTCACTTGTCACTTGTCTTCTCATTGTTCATCAATTTGAGAAGACTCAGATACATGGGGCAGAGCTGCTACTGGCTCTCTCTGTGCTCAGCTGATCATGAGGCACCCGATAGAAGGTGGGTTCTAGCCCTGGCCAGCCATCCCAGCAGAGCCTCTCAAGAATCCATAGGAACCCCCCACACCATGAGGGCCACCATTTTCCACATCCAGACTCCAAAGCTCATCAGAGCTCCACCTCGAAGAAAGCCCATCTTTTCCTGTCTCCCCACCAATAAATATGCAGGATGAGAGGCTACTACAAGAGTATTCCCACCCACACGGCAGAGCCTTGCAAGCTACCCATGTCTTATTGATATGCCAAAAATAAGTAACAATTATAGACCTCATTCCCATGACCTGAAGGAATGGTTTGAGGCTTTTCATGTTCCTGGAGCAAGCAGATGCCCATGGGCTTCACTAGCATGTGTCCAGACATATAGAATTGTTACTGGGCCTGCTCAAGCAATTCAATGAACAATGGGTGACAAATGACAAATGACAAGTGACAAGTGACAATCCCGATAAATATTTTTATCTAATCATTTGTTAGGCTTTTGTTGAGTTGTTTCATTGTTTTTTTTTTTGGGTCATACCTGGCTATGCTTAAGTTTACTTCTGGCTTTCCACTCAGGAACTACTCTGGCAGTTCTTGAAAGGCCATAGAGATGCATGGGATTGGACAGGGTGGCCACATGCAAGGCTAACGACCTACCCACTGTAGTATCACTCTGGCCCTCTGGGTTGGTCATTCGGTGTTGTCTGGAGAGAATAAAGTGTAAAACCTATAAAGAAGGTTTTTCTTATATCACTTGTCTTCTCGTTGTTCATCAATTTGCTCAAGCAGGCACCAGTAACATCTTCATACATCCTATTACATGCTAGTGTAGCCCAAGGGCATCTGCTAGATCCAGGAACATAAAGAGCCTCAAACCATTCCATCAGGTCACAGGAATGAGGTTTATAATTGTTACTGGTATTTGGCATATCAAAATACGACATGGGTACCTTGCCAGGCTCTGCTGTGTGGGTGGTATACCCTTGTAGTTGTCTCTCATCTCGTGCATTTA
>JAJIBD010017866.1:0-21692 GCA_021461705.1 Cryptotis parvus
AAGGGTGAAAATAAGTTCTGCTAGCACTTTAACCTGAAATTCTCCCCTAGACCAGATTCTCCACAAATGGAATAAAATGCTTAAGGAATAATGTTTCAAGAAGAAAAGGAAACTGAACAGGGTAGTTATTTAAAGAATCATCAACTTGTTTTCATGCAAATGACCAGAATAATGAAATAAGCAATCCCGCCTACAGGCCCCAGATGCAATTGCTTTTAAATAGGATTCATGAAGCATTAGCTTCCCTAATTCTAGAAGAAATTGATTAATCTGTTTTTTTCTTGAATAATACTAATCTATATTTAAGCCACTGACAAAATTTGTATTTCAAAGATAAATTTTTTAGGGGTTTCTCCTGGCTCTGCACTCAGGAATTACTCCTGGCGGTGCTCGGGGGACCATATGGGATGCCAGGGGATCGAACCCAGGCCGGCAGAGGCCAGCCGCAGTATAAGGCAAACGCCCTACCCGCTGGGCTATCGCCCCGGCCCCTTCTTGACTACCACTATCACCCCATTATTTACTTGATGGAGGTCATGCTAATAAAGATATGTTTACCAAGAGTTATGGTAGAAAGTACAGGTCGTGATGTCTCTAACATGAAGTCACGTTAAGAAATTCCTTTAAAAAAAAATGTTCATCAAGAAAGAGCCCATGACATGTGAGTAGAATATTCGTGGTAATTTGGAGATAAATCCAAACTTATCTCCAGCTCTACAAACGGGGGAGAGCTGGTAGCTGCTCTGCCTGATGTATCTGCATCTGTGGTTCAAGCATTCCTGGGCTTGAAATACTCTCCTCTGAAGGGTGGGTCTCTGTAGTGTGGGTCTTGTCAAAGATAGAATCTATCACGAGCATGTGGGAGTCAGAGGTTAGATAAGACAGAGAAGGGAACAGTGTCCTAATAATTGTCGAAATGATAATACCAGCCTAGAACTGAGCATTGAATATAGGCAAAAGATACACAGGATAACCCCTAAATGTATGTATTGCAATCCACAATGTGTAAGAGAAGGAAGAGAGAGAAGAGAGAGAGAGAGAGAGAGAGAGAGAGAAGAGATAAAGAATCTGCCATAGAGGCAGGCTAGGGGAGGGGGAGGGAATTGGGGACATTGGTGGTGGGAAATGGGCACTGGTGGAGGGATGGGTGCTGGAACACTGTGTGACCGAAACCCAAACATGAACATCTTTGTAATTGTATATCTCACGGTAGTATAATAAAATATTAAAAAAGACTCGGGGGCCGGAGCGATAGTCCAGCGGGTAGGCTTTTGCCTTGCACACGGCCGGCCTGTGCCAGCCCCGGTTCGATCCCTGGCATCCCATATGGTCCCCGAGCACCGCCAGGAGTGATTCCTGAGTGCAGAACCAGGAGAAACCCCTGAGCAATGCCGGGTGTGACCCCCAAAAAATAAATAAAAAAAAAGACTCGAGCCTGAGTGGGAGCCAGGAGGCCCAGCGAGGAGGCCCGCTGAGCGTGAGACTGCGGATGGACCCGCAGGGCATCAGGATAGAGGAGGCAGGACAAGGGGCAGCGCTTTGGCCCTCCCACGGGGGCAACCCTGGATTCGCAGTGTTTCGTGGCTTTGAGAGAAGGGGCCCCAGGGGATCCCGCGGCTGAGGAGGTGAGACATGGAAGGGAAGAGCTTGATTGTGAGACGTAGAGCTGCCCAGAAAGGCGGGGTTCAGGCCCCTGCCACTGCTGTGGCTGCAAGGGAGGTGCTGAGCCCGGGATGCTGGGAGCTCGGGCAGAATCAGAGCAGCGGAGGCAGAGCCCCGCCAGGTCCCAGCACTCACTCCAGGGCCAGCCGACTGTCAGATCTAATGGCAAAGTGAGAAGCTGCAGGTGGGGCTCGCGAAAGCCCATAAACAAAACGCAAGGCCCTGGAGGTGAGCCAGTCCCCCGTCTTTCATGTTGTCTGTCCTGCGAGGCACCTAGGGGCAGTGGGTCACAGGCATTGGGAGCGATTCCTGGAAAGGTGGCTTTTGGTGTGCACAGAGAGGCTCAGGCTTAGTGGCTGAGCAGATTAAAGTTCTGGGCGTGAAGAGGACATGGGAAAAGGCCACTGGGCACCCAAGGCCGCAGGAGAGCTCAGACAGCAGTGAAGGGCAGTGAGTGTGACCCAAAGAGTGAAACCCTCCAGGACAGAGAAGCAGGAGCCTGCTGGTGGGCTCCCCAGGGGCCGAGGCCAGGAGACTCACACGGTCCCTCTCTATGAGCCCAAGGAAATGAGCATGTCTGGGGCACCCAGAGGCTGCTGGACATGTCCTCCCTCTGGTGTGGTGGCCAGCTATGGGCTGTGAGATGAGAAGGGGCATCTGGGCACTCAGTGGGCACCCACTGTCTACCACAACACCAAATCTGTGTGCCAGCGGCAGGCCAGCCCCACTGAAGTGAGGTCCTGACCCCACTCCATTGCCATCAAGAATGATACCAGGGGCCGGAGCGATAGCCCAGTGGGTAGGGCGTTTGCCTTGCACCTCGGCCGGCCTGTGCCGGCCCGGGTTCAATCCCGGCGTCCCATGTGGTCCCCTGAGCACCACCCGGGAGTGATTCCTGAGTGCAGAGCCAGGAGTAACCCCTGAGCATTGCTGGGTGTGACCCAAAAAGCAAAAAAAAAAAAAAGAATGATGCCAGCATCAGTAAATTGATGGAAAAAATAAAATCTGCAGAAGTTTGATCCACTTTGTCTTCCTGCAGAGGCCCCACTCCAGAGGTGCGGGAGATCAAACCCAGGCTCCTCTCCAGTAGCCCTCTGAACCTCCCTCATGCCTCACACACACACACACACACACACACACACACACACACACACACACACTCATTCACTCACTGCGCACTAGAGGCTCTTCCTGAATCAATGGGCCCTTGGACTTTTGATTCCTCCACTCCTAGGGTGGGGACTCCCTCAGAGCGGGGCCTTCTTGGGGCAGGGCCTTCCCAGGTGGGCTGTGGGCAGGAACTAGGTCTACACCGGCCATGGCTTCCCGAAGGTGTTGGACATTAGTGTTGTAGTAATCTCCATTTCCTTGAAGTCCTACACTTAGGTGCTGCTTTATGACTTGATGAATATTTTCTTTTTTTTCTTTTTTTTTTTCTTTTTGGGCCACACTGGTGATGCTCAGGGTTACTCCTGGTTCTGCACTCAGGAATTACTCCTGGCGGTGCTCAGGGGACCATATGGGATGCCAGGAATCGAACCCAGGTTGCCTGCGTGCAAGGCAAATGCCCTACCCACTGGACTATCACTCCGGCCCCAATGAATATTTTCTGTAGGGTTTGAATGTTAAGACAAAAAGGAAATTCTTTTCTTTTGCTTTTTTGAGTCACACCCAGCAATGCTCAGAGGTTACTCCTGGCTCTGCACTCAAGAATTACTCCTAGCGGTGCTTGAGGGACCATATGGGATGCTGGGGATCGAGCCTGGGTCAGCTGCATGCAAGGCAAACACCCTATCCACTGTGCTATCGCTCTGGCCCCCAAAAGAAGATTTTTTATTTTTTGCGTTTTTGGGTCACACCCAGCAATGCTCAGGGCTTACTCCTGGCTCTGCACTCAAGAATTACTCTTGGCGGTGCTCAGGGGACCATATGGGATGCCGGGGATGGAAACCGGGTCGGCCACGTGCAAGCAAAAGCCTTACCCGCTGGACTATCACTCTGCCCTCAAAAAGGAGATTCTTGTCTTGGTTTACACCCCTGGGAGAAGTATTTGCATACCTGGAGTTTGCTTGGCTCTGCCCGCCTCAGAGGTGAACCGGAGTGCATGAAGACAGCCTAGCGGCCCTAGGGTGACCTATACCACAGAGGCTGTGTATCCCCAGCCAACTGCCTTGGGGAGGGCCCTGAGTGTCCTGCTGCTGTGCCCCACGCTCTGGAAGTGCTCGGTAACCTAGCCGCGATGGAGTGAAAGCACACGGTTGGTCACTTCCAAGGCAAGAGTCAAAGGGCTGCCACTCCAGCTCCCACAAGGCCCTCAGGCCAGCTTGGCTGCCAGCTGAGCAGAATAGTTGGGCACAGGTGCAGGATGGGTGGGGCGGGAGCCACCGTGCGTTTAGGGGCGCCACAGAGGGACTCGCGAGGCCACGCGGTGACACCTGAACGGATTCAATGCTGTCCAGCAAGCAGGACTCTCACCAAAGGCTCCAGAAGACACACAAGCAGTCAGGAAATGCTGCCAAAAAGAAAACGCTTCCCGGCCGGTTAGGAGAGAAGCGCTGAAACCCAGGAAGGAGCCGGCTGGTGGACAGCCATGAGCACCTTCTCGCCTGCAAAGGACGGAAGCAGCAGCAGCCAGGGCTGGGACTGGCCATTGGTGTCTTGCCTGCCGGGCAGCTGACCTCGGGCAACAGGCAACACGGGCTTCAATTGGAGAAGGGAGGAGGCAGATGTTCAAGTAACGGGCGTGAGTGTGTGTGGGGGGGGGGGGGGAGGCCGCGGGGCGACCAAGTTCTGTCTCCCTGGAGACGGGGTGACTGTCCACATTACTCCAGCTGGGAGTCGCCCAGGGGCAGTAGAGGCCCATAAGGTGCCCGGGGCGAGTATCAACCCTCTCCTCCCGGGCCTCAAGCAAGGAGCAGGATCAGGACAGGAGGGGGTGGGCCGAGCAGGCTGACCCTAAGTCATGGCGCCCAAGAAGCGCGCGCTGCCTCCGCCGACGGTGCGAACGCTGTCGGAGCGCGTGCAGTACCTGCAGCGCGAGTACACGCCGCTGCTCTCGGACATGCTGGGCATCTGCGAGCACCGCGTGGACCAGGTGCTGCAGGAAAACGCCTTCCTGGACCGAGAGGCGCTGCGCCTGCGCGGAGGAGAACCGCCTCTATGCTAACTACGTGAGCGCGCGCGCGCAGCGCTGCGCTAACGCCATCGTGGGGCTGAATGAGCAGAACCGCGTGGACCTCCACGCAGATACAGTGGCAGCGGGCGGAGCTGGAGCAGCTCTACCACGGACGCGAGGAGGGGTGCGCGCACAGCTGCAGGAGATGGAGTCGCGCGCGCGCGCATGGCCCAGCAGGTGCAGGAGCTGCAGCCCTACAAGGCCAGTGCTGGAGCCCAGGGCGGGCGAGGGGCTGGGCAGGGCGGCCGCGCTGGGGCACTCGCTGATCCGCGTCCCCGCTGCAGGAGCTGCAGCTGGAGCAGCTGGCGCGGATCCGGGCGCTGGAGCGCGAACTGTTGCACAAGCGCGTGGAGCACACTCAGCTGCTGCACCGCGTGAAGCGGCGCTTCCAGGACGACAGGCTGGCCTTCGAGGCGCGAGGCACGCCAGTGCGTGCAGTCCCTCGGGCGGCGCCCCGAGGGAGGAGGCCACACGCGCGCTCTTCGCGCACACGCAGGCCATCTGCGTGGATAACCGGCGCCTGCGACTGAATTGCTGCGACTGCTGGCCGGTCCCAGGTGCTGCATGACATGCGCGGCAGCTGCTGCAACAGCGCCAGCAGCTGCGGCAGGAGCACGAAGACGCGTGTGGGACATGGCGTTGGTACATAACTGGCTGCGTTGGGGCCCTGGGGCCCGCCCCTGTGGCAGCGGCCCCTGATGCAGCTGCTCACCCACCACCCCAGCTCCATATCCAAGGATCCGACACCCTCAGTATCTGCCTCCTCAATGTATTCTACCTCTGGGCGCCACCTGCTAGCCGTCCCCTCCCAGACCCCAGCAGAAGTGAGCCATCACATTTCCCAGTCCTCCATGCACAAGGCCTCCCGTCCCGGCTCCTGGGCCCCATCTCTGTTCTCGTCCAAGGTGGACTCCCACGGCCTAGCCTTGGGATCCTACATCCTGTCTTTGCCCCGGTCCCAGCCCAGCTCTCGGCCCTGTCCTCTGTCCCCAGCTTCAGGGCCCCTCCTCGCACCTCAGTTCCCAGGCCTCCTTGAGGCCGTCCCACAGCCCCTCCCCTCTGTCAAGGCCGCGGGGACTCCCCAACCATGAAGGCAGTCAGCAGTACTGAGCAGGGTGTGGCCACCAGGGCGATGCCTGGCAGGCCTGGTTGGGGGGGTCGTTAATAAAATCAGCTCTACTGCCTGGCATCCTGCTTCTCTGGCCTGTGCAGAGAGGCTCAGCCCTGTGTCCACGTCCAGGCAGATGCCCGCTAGGACCTACATAAGGGTCTGCAGGTTGCTGCATCCCACCTCGCTGGGGGACGCGAGGCTGACCGCCTGGGGACAGCTGACAGGGCAGCAGGGATCAACAAAAGGGACTCCCCTGCCAGAGAGCTCAGGAGGGCGTTGGCTCCTTGGATGGTGGTGGCTGGGAGTGCCAGCGGAGGGGGCAGTGCTGCTGACTGGGGGGCATGGGCTTTGCCAGACTGTTCCATGGTGTCAGTACCAGCGCCAGTGCCCCAGGAGACAGGCAGCCTTTCCTCCCTGGCCCCAGGCTCTCCTGGCTGGGGTGGGCGCCCCCTGCCTGCACCATCCGCTCCCAGAACTTTCTCCCTGCCATCTGCTGGCAGAGATGGCACCTGCAGCCTGGCCCCATGCTGATAAATGCCATTTCTTCCATCCGGATGCCGGCCCCTGCTCTGCAGTCCTGTCCAAGAGAACCAGTCACCAGGAACAGCGGGGATACCCATCAAAGCCCCAAGAACACCCAGGATCCCAGGCTAGGCCGGAGCGTGGGAACCAGAGCACTGAGCCCCCAGGAGCTGCTGCCCTTTCAGCTTCCTGTAGCCCCACGGGGCAGCAGGAGGCCCTGCAAGGGCCGGTGAGGACTCTATTGAGAAGGGGGCTGCCAGGCTCATAGCCGGACCCAGGTATACTGCCAGGACCCTGGGGGAGTTGAGCTCATCCCTGACCGCTGTTGTGGGGGCCTGACCAGCAGGGGGACAGGGACAGCTCTTTTGCCAGACTCTCTTGACGGCCAGCACTTCGTAAGGAAGGGAAGCACGCCTGCTTCGCGTGACCAGCGACTGCAGCCATGGTGGCAATGGCCTTAGGCAGACGTGGTGCCATGCTACCAGTCAGTCCCAGGCCAAGCCTCGAGTACAGGAGCCTCAGAGGTGGACACTATATCCCGGGGGCTGGTGAGGGTAGCGGTGGCAGGACAGGCCCAGTTCCACCAGTGACAGCTGCTGCCTGCCCCAGTGGCAGGGGTGGCCCCGTGTAGTCCTGCCCCAAGGTGGGAAGCCCGATTCTGCGGTTCATATCTAAGTCCTCGCTCCTCCAATGGCTGAGACAGCTGAATCTGGTCGCTGGGTCCTTCCTTGGCTCTGCTCAGGGTCCGACATGAAGTGTAGAGAGCTGGGAAATGAAGGGGAAGGAGGAGGCAGCTGATATGCACAACTCATGTTACCTATTTTGTCTTTTTATTGGAGTCTTAAGGCAAATCAAGGGGCTGGAGACAGACAGGGGAGGGCAGTTGCCTGATCCTTAGCCCTGATCCTTGGTCCCACAGGCTTCAGCAGGTGTAAATCCTGAGCACTGCCAGGTGTGACCCCCCAAAGAAAAAAATAAAGAAAAAAAAGCTTGAGGGCCTGAAGTGATAGAACAGCTAGTTGGCATTTGCCGTGTATGCCTCCAAACCAGAATTCTATTTATTTATTTATTCATTTATTTATTTATTTATTAGTCCATTTATTTATTTATTTATCCATTTATTTATACTTTTTTGGGTCACACCCAGCGATGCTCAGGGGTTACTCCTGGCTCTGCACTCAGGAATTACCCCTGGCGGTGCTCGGGGACCATATGGGATGCCGGGGGATTGAACCAGGGTCGGTCGGCTGCATGCAAGGCAAACGCCCTCCCTGCTGGACTATTGCTCCGCCCCCAAACCAGATTTTTTGATCCCTGGCACTCCATTATGGTCTCCAGAGCCATCAGGAGTTGTCCCCTGAGTCCAGAGCCAGGAGTAATCCCCAAGCACTGCTGAGTGTGCCCCCAAACAATGACAGATTCAAAGAAAAATGAAGAAGCTTGGTGTCGGGGCGCTCCGCGGGGTCCCCGACAGTGCCGGAAGCGGTTCCCTTCTACCCCGGCCGGCGGAATGGATGAACACTCAGGGATCCGATGAGGTTTTAAAAGACTTTACTTATCACAGGTTCAGGCACTACAAATCAGCAAAAGGAAAAACCCGATGCTTAGGATTCCAGGCTAGAACCCCAGCCACGTGCAGGCCAAGATGGCGACCACCACGTGCATAACTTCCAAGGGAATAAACGCCACAAGGCGAGATCCCCACCGGGAAGAAGAAGCCTAGGAGGCGGGAACCGGCTAGTTATACCCCCCCCCAGCAACTCAGACCTTCCTCCCATTGTTATGGAAAGCAGGGAGGGTCCAATGCCCTAGGTAGTCCCCCCCCTGCATCCTCACCTAGGGCCTTTACTGTGCTAATGTTTTGAGCCGGAATGCCTTTGAAATGTAGAGAAGGGGTTTCTGAGATGGCATGTCCACTGTACCAAAGGTCAACACCAATGCCAGTTAAATATTTCTCCAAGCCTTCACAAGTCTCCACTTTTAGTTTTATATTTTATCAGAGCCATGCTTGTTTGTTTGGAAGCAAACAGCATTTCTCTCTGGTCTTTTAGGTGTCCTTACGTGGCCAGGCAATATGCTGGTAAGATCTAGCTAGTCCCACGATGATTGTGATAGCATGGGAGAATATTTATACCAGCTAGTACAGCAGCCATGGTCGGATAAACTGCCACATTAGCTACCCCCTTATCTCGGAGTGATCTGCGGAGGCAATCCAGAGCAGATCAGCGCCAGGAGTCCTGCAACAGCTTGGGACAGACCTCAGGTACCCCATCTCTTCATGCACGCATGCGTCTGAAAGTGAAACCTTCCGCTACAGTCTTCATGATCTGTGTTCCCTGAGCTGGCTCCCAGCAGGGCCCTCCACATGCAACCCGGCCAAATGTCCACCAGCAGCAGCCCAAAGCCCTCTACCGACCTCTCAGCTCCAGCCCAGACTTGCCTTCTTGCTCTGTGTGGGATCGCTCAGGGTGCCCTGTGGTGAGCACATGGTTCCATCTAACTCTGGGAGCTGGAAGAGTCTAGAAAGTGCACCAAACTCCTAGACTTCCTAATTTGGAGCACCAAAGAGAGCTTCTTGCAGGCAAGGGGACTAGGCGTCCACTGCATGGGTCCATTTCTGTGGCCTCTTGATGAAAGGCAGACCCCAGCAGAGGGCAGGGCGAGAAGGCATCATGGCCTTCCCCAAAGGGTGCATCCATATGCCAGGGCCCACACAAGGCCCTGTCACTTCCCTCTGGCATGCCCACGCCCCACACCACTGTGTCAGTAGCTCCTGGCCCTGCTCTGCTGGTGTCGCTCAACATAGAGGTGTCGCTGTTGCCACACCCTTAACAAGGTCGTGTGGCTGATTCCAAGCAGTGCCATCTGGGTGCCCCACTCAGAAGAAATGAGAACTTCCCTCAGAAACTGCCTGAGGGCCGGGAGCGCTTTGTGTGGAGCATATGCATGGTTGTGTGTGGCCCTGGTGGTGCGGGCACTGCCAAGCCTGAACACAGCAGCCAGCCCACACTGAGCTCCCTCTCCAGACGTCAACAACCAGAATGGACCAACTGCACGGACAGAAAGTCCCACCCTGAGTTCACCTGCACGGACAGAAAGTCCCACCCTGAGCTCTCTCCATAGTAGGGGCTCTCACTGCCGTGCGCATTCTCTTCCCTCCTCAACTCCACCCTGCTTAGTCATCTCAGTTTTGTGATCCAAGACCCAGGGCTTGTCCAGGATCAGTACTGCTACTATTCTGTTGCCTCCTGTACCGCAGGGGTGAGATCATCCAGTATTTGCCCTCCTCTGACTAATTTTTGCTTATCATGAATCCTCCCCTCTTCATCCAAGTTGTGTCAACTTTCTTACCCATTCACCTGTGAGATATTTGGGTCGTTTCCAGACCCTGGTTATCGTACTTATGGGTGCACAGGTGCTTACAGCTTGTGTGTGTGTGTGTGTGTGTGTGTGTGTGTGTGTGTGTGTGTGCGTGCGTGCAGAGGGGTATTACATGTCAAGAAGTGAACTTGCTGGGCCCGAGGGAGCCCTAGTCTTTCTCTGCTGAGAACTCTCTGGACTGTTTTCCGTAGAGGCTGACCCACACAACATTCCCACCAAAAGTGACTGAGGCTTCCTTCCTCACATCCTCAACAGCCGACTGTTTCTGGGATTTTATAAATGTGAGATATCTCATTGCTCTTTGGCTTACATTTCTTTTTTTTTTTTGCCCGGGCCCGCCTCGGAACTCCGTGGCCGCGCCCGCCGCCGCAGCACCCCCCCGCCCCTCTTTCTCTGACAATACATAACAATGAACATTCTTCAATATACCTTTTGTTATATTCCAGCAAAACTGGAAGTCAAGCCTAGCTGAGCCAAGCTTCAGCCTAAACCAAGCCTAGGACACAGTTGAGCCCCTCTTCCATTGTTGCTGGGGCTGTTTCTTGTTATCGCTTTGTGAATGCTTTATCTATCTTATGCTAGAAAATATTCTCTCCCATTCAGCAAGGTGATTTTATTTATTTTGCTTTTTTTGGGTCACACCCAGTGATACTCACAGTTATTCCTGGTTCTGCACTCAGGGCTTACTCCTGGCGGTGCTCGGGAGACCATATTTTTTTTTTGGGGGTCACACCCGGCAAGCTCAGGGTTCCTCCTGGCTCTGCACTCAGGAATCACTCCGGCCGGGGACCATATGGGATGGCCGGGGATCGAACCCGCACAGGCCGGCTGCGTGCAAAGGCAAACGCCCTACCCGCTGGCCTATCGCTCCGCCCCATCAGCAAGGTGATCTTAGACCGGTTTCTTTTGCCATGTAAAAGCTCCCTTAATTTGATGTAGTCCCATTTATGTTTGTTTTTGTTATCTTGCCAAAAGAGTCAAATTACTGAAGACCTCATCCTGTAGATTTCTTTTTTTTTTTTTTTTTTTTTTTTTTTTTTTTTGCTTTGGGTCACACCCGGGGGCTCAGGGTTACTCCGGCTCTGCACTCAGGAATCACCCCGGCGCGGGACCATAGGGAGCCGGGACGATCCCTGGCCGGCTCGGGCCGCCAGCGGCAAGCAACGCCCTACCCTGGGCTATCGCTCCCCTCTTTTCTTTTTTAAATCCTGTAGATTTCTATTGATATTTTCCTCCATGTATTTTATGCATTCCAGGTTCAAACAGAGTCAGGGGCAGCAAAGCAAACGCCTTAACCACCACCCTACCTCTCCAGCCCCTATCACTGTATTTTTTTGTTGTTTTTTTGGGCCACACCTGGCAATGCTTAGGGGTTACTCTTGGCTCTGCACTTAGGAATTACTCCTGGCAGTGCTTGGATCACCTGAGATTCTGGGGATGGAATCCCAGTTGGCCATGTTTAAGACAAAAGCCCAACCTGCTGCACTATTGCTCTGGCTCCGTGTTCATTTCTTTAAAAAAAAAAAATATATATATATATATATATATATATATATATATATATATATATATATATATCTGCTGTACATTTTCTTTTTTTGGTCACACCCAGCGCTCAGGGTTACACCTGGCCTGCACTCAGGAATCCCCTGGCAGGCGGGGACCATATGGGATCGCCGGACCGAACCCGGCCGGCGTGGGCGCCGTGCGGTAAACGCCCTACCCACTGGGCACGCCCGGCCCTGCTGTACATTTTCTTGGCATGGGGCTGCACTTCTGCATCTGCTTTGGGAGAAAAGGAAGCACAGAACCCGGAAACATGGCAGTGCGCACGCAGCAGGTCTCCACGCAACCGCACACACAGGTCTCCACATGCAACAGGTTTCCACACGTGGCAATGCACACGCAGATCTCCACCCATGGCAGTGCACGCAGGTCTCCACACGCAGCAGTGTGCATGCAGGTCTCCTCATGTGGCACAGTGCACATGCAGCAGGTCTCTACATGCAGCAGTGCCACAGAGCAAGTCTCCACACCTGCCTTCCTCAAACTGTACACCTGTATCAGGAACTCCTGGGCCGCTTGTTCCCAACAGTCGTTTGAACCAAGGTGATGGCCCAACAACCTTAATCTTTCTACATTTGTGCATGACAAAGATCCATGAACATGCTTCAGAAACACTAACTTAGGGCCAGAGCGATAGTATGGTGGGTAGTGTTTACTTTGCACGTGGCTGACCTGGGTTCGATCCATACCAGGTCAATCAGGAGTGATTCCTAAGTGAGTGCAGATCCATGAGTGATCCCTGGAGCATCACCGGGCATGGGAGGGGAGGGAGTGAGGGAGGAAGAAAGGGAGAAAGGGAAGGAAGGAGGGAGGGAGGGGGAGGGGAGGGGAGACTCAGGGGCTGGAGCGATAGTACAGTGGGTCAGGCATTTGCCTTGAATGTGGCCTTCCCAGGTTCAATCCCCAATATCCCATATGGCCCCCCCAAGCACTGCCAGGAGTAATTCCTGAGTGCAGAACCAGGAATAACCCTTGAGCATTGCCGGGTGTGACCCCCCAAAAAAAAAAAAGCAAAAAGCAAAAAGTAACTTAAAGCAAAAGGAGTCGTCCTTACACCACAGAAAGAACCCAGTTCTGGAAGAGCAACCCCAAGTGCTGGGATTATGGCCCAGGGGTGCACCCACAGTGTCCGTGTCTAACGGTGCCATGTCAAGAGGGAACTCATGAGCACTGCCCTGGACACTCAACATGTACTTGCTGGGACAGAGAGAGAAGCGGGTGAGGTGCTGGCCATGGCGGTCTGGCTGTGGCTCCCAAATATACACTTACCTGGTAACCCAGCAACCAAATTCCCAGGGTTCACCCTGAGAAATAAAAGAGGCACCTACAAACAAATGCTTTTACTTCAATGCTCATAAGTCATTTTATTCCTAAGAGTCAAAGCTGGAAGCCATGTTTCTATCAGCAGACAAGTGGCAGGAGGTTTCACGCTCATAGGTCACCGTAGTCGGCAGAGAAGGGGTTCCCAGGGCCCACAGGGACGGAGCCTGACCATGCCAGGAGGAGCGGACACACACCGCATACAAGCCCGTTTCCAGAAAGCTCCAGAACAGGGAATGCTGGGCCATCCTACAGCGAGAGAGTAGTCACCAGGGGCTGCGGAGGTGTTCACAGGGCAGGAACAAACACGAGGGGGTGGCAAACGGCCCCTTCCCATGAGGTGGATTCTCGCGGGCACAAACCTGTCCTCTGTGCAATGCGGTGATTCATGTGGGGAAACCAGACATCCACGCCACAGTCTAGAATGGCCTGTCTTCAGCCAGGGCACTGTGGCAGTGCTGAGATCTGCCATCTCCAGCCAGGACACTGTGGCAGTGCTGAGTTCCACCCGTCTGCAGCCGGGGCACCCTGGCATTGCCAGGCTCTGCCTGTGCAGCTGGGGACACCCACCCACCCAGTGCAGAGGTCTCCGGAAGACACAGCACTGCCTTCACTCCCTTGTGGAGGCTCTAGAGATGCTGAAAGAATTGAAACAAAAAGCAAATAATAATAATAAAACATTAATAATAAAACATAAGACGGCCTTCACAGGCAAACACGGTTCAACGTGATGTCCTGAACACTGTCTGGAGGAAGAAATTCATCAGCAGAGCCGCTCCAGTTGCCTGCTGGTGACCAGTGATGGGCCCTGCCCACCCTGCCTCACCATGTCCTCCTCCCTCCAGCTGACGAGTGTCCCTTGGCTCCTGCCTTGCTCTACCGCCTCCTCGCCCATCACCTGCTGCTCCTGCATGGACCAAAGGCCTCGCACCTCCACCCTGCACCCCTGCTCATCTGGGCCGCCTTCCTGACACCCAACACTGATCCTGGCCAACACGTATCTAAAGAGAAGCCACACAAAACCAGTCAGGAGCAGTGAAAGCAGCAGCAGCAGAGCTCAAGCCTGCAAGTGCACAACAGGAGAGAGACATGGTGACCAGGGCACGAGGCACCCAAGACAGACACACACACACACACACACACACACACACACACACACACACCTAAGCGTGCCCCCGGCAAGCAAGCCGTGCATCGAGCCCAGACAGCAGGTGAGCGGTGCGGGTTACACTGCCGGCTTCCTGTGACCTGTGAGCCTGTGGAGGAGCTGGGGGAATCCCAGGATCTGCAGGCCAGACTGTCCAACATGGAAGCACCCAAAACAAAGCAGCAGTCCCGGAAGGGGAAAGCGAGATGGTGGCAAGCACACACGCGGGTCTTACACTGTCGAGGCAACACGTGGGGCCAAAGCAGCAGTCGCTGTTCTCAGGAAGCGTCCCACGGAAGATGTGGAAAGTGGCCTCACACCATCAACACACGAGCAAATGCCACTGGAAGGAGGGACGGGGCGGTGACAGCTGAAAAGTCCACAGGGGAGAGGAGGGTCCCTCACCCAGGCCAGGAAGGGCAGGAAGCAGAGGGGACAGACGTGCTGGGCAGCTGTGGTCGGGCGCTGAGGGGAGGCACCTGGGAGCAAGAGGTCTTCAGATGCAGACAGAGCAGCGGGAGAGACTGATCTGAAGCCAGCAGGGCCCCTTTCTCGGGGCCTTTCTGATAGAACACGGACTGTTAGGAAAGACGCTTAAGTAGACAGTGCCCCTTAGAGGGGTGAGAACCACAATCGTGGGATGCAGAACCTCGCTCCAGGCCAGCCCCGCATGCCACTCCTGTCCTGCTCCTTCACTGCGGTTGGAGTGGCCCAATCCAGCTGCTGGGGGCAGGGGAAGGAGGCCCTGCACTTAGCCCTAAGTCAGTGGCTTCCAAAGAGTTCTCAGAGCTGGGGACCGCCCGCAGGCAAGCGTGGGTGGCCCTCACCTCCAGCCTTCTCGCCCACCTGCCCCGGCGACCTGCTGAGGGCCAGCCCTTCTTTCTGAGCACCTTGGCCATCCTTCAGTTTTGGGGTGGGGCTGAAGCCACTCCCACACTGGCCGCGCTCGAACTGCTGCTCCTCGGTGTGAAGCTTCTGGTGCTGCAGGAAGCCGGACCTCTGGGTGAAGCCCTTGCCGCAGCGGCTGCACACGTAGGGCTTCTCCCGGTGTGAGTGACCTGGTGCAACAGCAGCTTAGAGCTCTGGATGAAGCCCTTCCCGCAGTCCTTGCGCAAAGGCCGGTGGCCCGAGTGGATCTTCTGGTGCTTTCGGTGAGGTGCGCCTTCTGCAGGAAGGCCTTGCCGCACTCCTTGCACTCGACACGCGCCTCCCGCTGTGGATCTTCTGGTGGCGGATGAGGTAAGAGCTGAGGAAGAAGGCCTTCCCGCACTCGCCGCAGGCGTACAGCTTCCGCCGCTGTGGATGCGCTGGTGCTGCGTGAAGTTGGAGGTCTGGCTGAAGCGCTTCCCGCACTCGCCGCACGTAGGGCCGCCTCCCGGTGTGCACGCGCTGGTGCTGGATGAGCTTGAGCTGCGGATGAAGGCCTTGCCGCACTCGCCGCGACTCCGGAGGGCCGCTCGCCCGTGTGGATGCGCTTGGTGCTCCAGCAGGTCGGAGCGGTGGCGGAAGGCCTTGCCGCACTCGCCGCACTCGTACTCGCCGCACCTCTGTGTGCACCTGGTAGTGGCGGATGAGGCTGGAGCTGCGGATGAAGGCCTTGCCGCACTCGCTGCACTCGTAGGGCCGCTCGCCCGTGTGGATGCGCTGGTGGCGGATGAGCAGGGAACTCTGGCTGAAGCCCCTTCCCGCACTCCCGGCACTCAAAGGGCCGCTCCGGCGGGTGGGCGCGCGCATGCGCCCGCTGGTGCTGCGTCAGGTCCGAGAAGTGCCGGAAGTCGCGGCCCACACGCGCTGCACGCGAACAGTCGCTCCCAGCCGGGGCTGAGGGGACGAGGCACGGGGGCTGCCAAGGCCTTTCCCACAAGGGTCACCCGGCCGGCCTTCTCCCGGGTGCGAGTCTGGCGTGCAGGCGAGGTCGGGGTCCCAGGGGGAAGTCCGTGCGGGGGCTCGCATGGCCGCGCCTCCCGCCAGAAGGCCCGTCCAGGGAGCAGCAGGCCGGGCCCCACCTCGGCCGTCCCTCCTGTGCACATCTTCCAGTGGCCAACGGTCACCCGCGACGAAGAGCTTTGCAGCATCCCTGCTCCGGGTTCCGGGGCCCTCCCAGACCCAGGGGCTGGGGCTCCATCACTGTCAGTGTTTCTGCCATGGTCTCGTGTTCTCCATTCTCAGAAACTGGCTCCCCCGCCGCCAGGCCCTAGTTGGACCTGAAAGGGAACAGGTGTCAGTGCTTCCCGCAATCAGACGGGCCCGGCCAGAGAGAGGCAGCAGGGATGGGGCTGGATTCCACTTAAATTCTGCGGTTCCCAGGGGCCCGAGCAATAGCACTGCAGGGAGGGCGTCTGCCTAGCATGAAACCCACCCAGGTTCCAGCCCCGCATCCCATACAGTCCCTGGAGCACCGCCAGGAGTAACTCCTGAGTGCAGAGCCAGGAGTAACCCCTGAGCATGGCTGGATGTGACCAAAAAAAAAGAAAATAATTTGCGGGGCCAGAGCGATAGCACAGTGGGTAGGTTTGCCTTGCACTCGGCTGACCCGGTTCGATCCTCCACATCCCATATGGTCCCCCGAGCACTGTCAGATGTGACCCAAAAAAGTAAAAAAAAAAAAAAAGAAAAGAATTTGTAAGGTTTCCAGGGGCACAGTGGAGTGTGTCTGTCTTGCATACAGCCAACCTGGCTGGGTGCGACTGCCAGCATGCCACAGGGTCCTCCGAGCCCACCAGGGGTGATCCCAGAACACAGGGCCAGGAGTGACTCCTGAGCACCGCCAGGGTTGGCCCCAAACAACACAACAAAGGAATCCGTGCTTCCTCCCTAGCCCTCCCCAACCTGGAGCTGCACTGGCCAGGCCGGCCTCCAGACCCAGCTGGCCCCTTTGTCCCTCCACACACCCTCCTGGGGACCCAAGTCAGGCACAGCACGACCCAGGCTTGCGGTACCAGCACTTTCTAGCCCTGGCTGCCCTGAACCAGAAGCAGAGGAGCTGAAGGGGAGCTGGGAGCTGACCACACTGTCCCCCTTGTTACCAGATGCAGGTGCCCCCAATCCCACTGTGAGTGCAGCAGCGCCTCCTCTGCCCTGAACACAGACCCGGCCCACCCCAACCTCCTGCATATCACTTCCTCTCCAGAGGGCAGCAGCAGCAGTGTCCGGGGGTGGCAGGGGCAGGGGGCAGCTGGGATTACTTCCCTGCATGCCTGCAGACCTCTAAGGAAGCAGGCGGCTCTCCCTGCTCAGAGCCTGCATACTCCCTGGCCCCCCAATCACCCCACATGCAGACAGACCCTTCTGAGGCCCTCCCAGGGCCCCGAGCTGCCAACACTGCAGGGAGCTGCCCCTGTCCTTTCACTCATCAGCCTCCACAGAGTCACAGGTGCAGTGGCACATGTATGCCTACCTGCATGGGGTGTCGCTTCCACCCTGGACCACCAAGCGTAAGACTGAACCACAGGTGCCACCCTTCTCTGGAGACGCGGCTCAGTGACAGGTACTCGACTGGCCAGTGTGGATTCTAGGTTCCATCCCCAGAACAGCCAAATGGACAATACAGCCTTTCAGGGGCTTCCCAGCCATGCCTCCGGGGAAAGTGATGTCACTGGGGTCTCCCTGTGGGCACCCCTTGTTCCAGGTGGCTTTGCCACTGGCAGCTCTGAGCTGCATTGCTGGCTCCCCAGCCCTCCGCCCCTGATGTGTCCTGGCACACTCGAGCACAGCACAACTTTCTTCAGGGAGTGGCCTAACCCCTGGTGCTCAGGGCTCACCCCAGCAGACTTGAGAGACCATTTGGGGTGCCAGGGATGGAACTCAGGTCAGCCATATGCAAGGCAAGCATTCGCCCTCTGTACTAGCATCTCAGCCTTGCAGCTCAGCTTCTTGTGAAACACCCCTAAGCACACCAGGTGTCAGGAAGTGTGACCCGACAAGGGGCAGCCCAGGAGCTCCCGGCCCCACACACACTGCCCACCTGACATGGCACAGCCCAGGAGCTCCCGGGCCCCACACACACACTGCCCGCCCGACATGGCACAACCCAGGGGCCCCAGGCCCCCCACACTGCCCACCCGACATGGCACAGCCCAGGACTCCTGGGCCCCACGCACACTGGCTAGGAGGGTCTCTCCTTGCATGCTCTGAGCATATCACAGGTACCACTTTTATGAGCAACAGTGGCCAGCTCCACTGCTCCATAGCACAGCACCAGCTGGACATCTGGCCACATGTACTGGGCACCATCATGCAGTGGGGCAGGAGGGCAGCCTCAGGAGCCTCCAGCAGGTGCAGGCAAACGGGCAATGCTGGACCCCAACCCAAGCCGAGCTTCCTTCAGGACTGCAACATGGGGTGAAGTGACAGCACAGCGGTGAGGGTGTTTGCCTTGCACGTGGCCAACCTGGGCTCCATCCCCGCATCCCATAGGGTCCCTGATCACCAGCAGGAGCAATTCCTGAGTGCAGAGGCAAGAGTAACCCATGAGCATCACAGACCCAAAATGCCAAAAAGAAAAAGAAAACGAGCACGACATGTAGAACAGCGCGGGGCTGCCATGCTTAGGCGAGAGGCTCCCCAGAGCATGGATGCAGGCAGGAGACCTTGGAGCAGGGGCGTCTGTCACAGCCCACACGTGGTAGCCAGACAGGGAGAAGGCTCTGAGGATTTGGCCTCTGCCTCCCTCACCAGCCATCTGAGCCTCAAGGTCACTGTTACTCCTGATAGCAGAGGCTGGAGCAGGCCAGTGTCCCCAGAGGGAGCACGCTCCCAGTGCCAGCGGCAGGAGGCAATGCACCAGAGGGACAGGAGCCACATCCAAGCAGAGGCACCTGGGGGTGATGCGGGCAGAACCAGTGGACCAAGTGGCCATGTTGGGACTGGGACTCCTGTGCTGTCGGGCTGGCTCAGTTGGGGACGCCGCCTTCCTTTGGAAGCCTCCCTCCGGCAGCATCCCGGGTCCTGCCCAAGCTGGGACGCACCTGTCAGTCACCCACCACCGCAGGCCACGGTCGAACCCCTGAGGCAGAGCCTCTGCTTAGGGTCAGGGTGTCCAGGTCTGGACATATCCGGCTTCCAAACCAGGCTGTGGCAGAACCCTGCTCTGTGGCTTAAGCAGTGGGCCCCACTCCCACTATGGACAGACGCCCCTCTGCCCTGAGCTGTTGACCACTTGCCCGCAGCTGTCTCTCGGCAGTTGTGGGAGTGAGCCAGGTGGGGTCTGCACCTGGAAGTGGCCACCTCAGGACTGCAGCCACACCTGGGTACGCCTAGCAGAAACAGGGGCCCTCACGGTCACTGCTTGACCCACCCTCTCCTTTCTGGTGGAGTCCACTTCCAGAAGCCCCACGAATGGCCACATCGGTTACTCTTCACTCATTCTGCACCAGGGAGGCACTGGCTGCCTGAGTGGGGGAGAGCATGGCCCCCACTTCCTCTTCAGAGCCGAGCTGAGCAGGGTCTGGTGCCTGCATCTGTGCTAAGCCCACTGCACTCTCCCCATCGGGCAGCCCCTGAGATGCACCCGGGAGCCACAGTGCAAGCTGGGCTGCGGTGGAGGCAGCCTCATTGTGCCCCGGGAGCTGTGTGCAAGCTGGGCTGTGCCAGGACATCTGTCTGAATACACGTCACACACCTGGGCAAGGCTCCACTGCACACTCTTCGGCATGGGCCCAAGTCACACACCTGCCTATGGGTCAGTGTAGAAGTGTGAGGTTCCCTCCCTGCACCTCACTAAACTGAGCTGCTCCGGCAATCCTTGTTTCACCCCTCCAGAGTTAGGGTCCTCAGCTCCTCTGGATGGATACCTGGAACACCCCTTGACGGTGCCACAGGCACACAACATGGTGCTCCACTGCTCCTGGGGGCTGCATGGGGGAGAAGCACTCACCAACCAGGGCCTAGTGCTGGCCAGAGGGTGGCCCAGTTGGGATATGAGTGGCCAGCATGAATATCACCAGTGATGCCACTTCCTCTAGTGGACAGGAATCTGTGAGTGACCCAGACGGCCACCCATAAATGACACCTCAGGTGCCCAGAAGTGAGGGCCAGATGACAAGATGGGAGTGGGACACACTGGCCCAGGCACCCAGCAGCCACCTGCCATGATGAACAGAGCACCAGGCCTCCGACACGGTCCCAGAGGGTCCACACACTGAACGATAGGTGGTCTGCAGTGTGAAGCAGCTGCCAGCATGATGGCTAAAGTGGGGTCACAGCCCCCACCTGCCAATGATTCCGTCCTACAGCTGCTGTGCATTGGGCCCAGTGCTTGAGGGGAGGCAGCGGTTGGCAGCCTGGCTCTGGGTGGGTGCAGCTGGGAAAAGCTTGGGGTGTCAGTGATGCTCTGGCCTGTCCAGTGCCATGGGGCTGCCCTGGAGCATGTGCTCATGCATAACTACAGGTTTCTGATACTGTGCAGTCCTTGGAATGATTCTTGGTGTTGGGCCACACCCAAGGGGATTCGGCCTGTGCCTGGCTCTGCACTCAGCAGTCACTCATGGCGGTGCTTGGGGACCATATGGGACGCCGGGATCAAACCCGGGCTGGCAGATGCCCTCCCCACCGTGCTGTTTCTCCGGTCCCAAAATTTCTTTCATTTCAGAGGAAGTGAGTTGTCAGGTCACATCTGTCAGTGCTGAGGACTTTTCCTGGAGGTGCTCCAGGACACAGGATCTGCTGGGATCAAGTCTGAGACAGAGCAAATCCTTTTTGGGTCCTGCTGTCACTGTGTTTTGAAAGTGCTGTGCTCATGGGGGCGACTCTGCAGTGCTGGGCTCTGGACTCCAGGCCTCACATTAGGGTTGTGCTTCGGCTTTGTGACCTACTGTCTGAGCCCCAAGGTCAGGCTTGGCCAACCAGGCCTGCAATGCTGGGTCCAAGGATGCAGCACTGCTAGGCCTGTGGTGAGACCACCAGCCCACCCCAGTGGTGCCCAGGTCTCTAGGGAATACACCCGACGATATCTCTGGAAGCCACGTGGTGCTCAGGATCACACCTGATCAGGCACAACTAAACACGCACCCTAATCATTGCATCTCCCAGGCCCCCTAGAGAGTTTTAAAAATTCCAATCTGGGGGCTAGAATGATAGTACAGTGAGTAGTATGTTTGCCTTGCAGCCAACCCGGTTCAATCCCTGGTATCCCATATGGTCTCCTGAGCACCACCAGGAGTAATTCCTGAGTGCGGAGCTGGGAGTAACCCCTGAGTATTGTCGGGTGTGTTGCAGAAAAAAAAAAAATTCACATCTGGAGCCAGAGGGGTAGCTCAGTGGGCAAGGCCTGCCTTGCACAGCTGCCCTGGGCTCAAACCCCAGTACCATCGGTCTTCCGAGCACCTCCACTGTGAATCTCCCAAATAACAACAATCCATTAAAAAACCAAAATCTGCCAGGATCACAGAAATGGTACAGGGTTAAGGAATGTGTGTCGGAGAAGCCCAGGTGGATCCCAGCAGATGTGGGCCCTCGCAATTCCAGAGTGGGCAGGACACCTCCCAGGGCAGCGGCACCTCACCCTTAGGCTTCACGGTGAGCCACCAGCCCCAGCCCCACTGGAAGACAGGGAAGGGGCTCCAGGACCCTCTTGTGCATGGCTTAGGGAAGCTCTGACACCAAATATGCTGTAGGCTGAGGAGAGATCTCAAAGGCCTAGCTGGGCTCAAGCCTTTGCACCATAGGGTCCCCCCAAAACAGCTCCCCAGCACTGCCAGTTGTACCCCTGAAACAAAGGCATCCTGCTTTGAATAGACAGAGAAAAGAAGCAATCTTTCTGGCTCTGTTTCGCTCCTTTTTTGTGTGCATTCAAGCAAAATTACTCTTTC
>JAJIBD010017868.1:0-12724 GCA_021461705.1 Cryptotis parvus
GAAATAAGGAGGATGAGAAAGGAAGCTGTCACTGAGAATTCTGTGTACTTGTGAATTATTTTAACTGCAGACACACTAGCTGTTGTCAATGGCCACTAGTTTAAAATATTTATATCTCCAGCAGAGTAGAGAGGCAGATAAAATTAAAGTCATAACTTTAAAGTTTGCCAAACCCATATTCAAATTTAAAAACACTCCTGTATTACTGAGATACTATAAAATTATATTAGTTCCTTATGGTTCAGAAACATCAGTGTGAAAAATAATGCAAACTATTTCTTAGATCCATTTTGAGTATGAATTAAAGTATGTACAACCATTATCTAGTCCAACAATCAGCATATTATAGATGACTACTAAATAAAATAAGCATTAGTATACAGGATTAAGGGCCTGAAAAGGATGGCATAAATACGGATGGTCTAGAAAACCCAAAATCTGCAGTTTGTTCCTCATATGAGAACTATCTAATCCCATAAACAAATCAGAAGCAGAAATTACAGAAAGTAATATATCTTGGGACATGGGAGGTATAGATAGTCATATACATAAACAACCCAATTGGTCATAGGATATATGCAACTTTATTGTTGTATACCAAGTCAGAGAGCAGAAATAGTTAAGAGATGGGAGTATAAAATCAATATAAAACCAAATCAGTATAGATGGGGAGAATGTATGAGGAGACACAGGGAGAAGGGAAAGAAACATGAGGAGGAAGAGTGATTGAAAATTGGCATTGCTGCGGACAGAGCAATAGTCCAGTGGGTAGGGTGTTTGCCTACATGTCCCACATGGTCCCCTGAGCACCGCCAGGAGTGATTCCCTAAGCAAAGAGCCAGGAGTAAGCCCTGAGCATTGTCGGGTGTGACCCAAAAAGTAAAAAGAATTGGCATTGCTGTCTTGGATGCAAAGGTTGCTGACACTGCTACAGAAGATATATTGAAATGTCAGCCATTGGAGTTGTAAATATATAAACTGCAAAATAAGGGAGCTATTGCAGGAAGATATCTGTTTTATGCTTGCATCCAGTCCTCAAGAACCCAAATTCAGACCCAATGTAACATGTTTGGTATCCAATACAGAACCCACACACAGTTTTATGGTAAGGTGAAAGGGAAGATGTTCTCCAAAGAATATTTTGGTGGACCTCAGGGATCTAACTTCACATGATAAATATTAATCTTCAAGGACCATGAATCCTTGGTCATGATATACCTGGACACAAGGCTAACAGCATCTCTTCTAAAGTTCAGTGTACATTCAGACAAGATCTGTAGAAACAGGAACATGCTCAAGAAATAGTTTTTTTCCCCTGGGGCTTTGCTATGGAATGGAGTGGGTTCAGTGAAATAGGTGTTGACAGTCTGAAGGCCACATATTAAAGCACATACTGTACAGGGGCACAAGGTTACCAAATTTTCTCCCTAAATTTCAGTATAAATTCAGTTAAAACTAAAAAGATTGCAGATTCCAAATAGAAATCAATTCTTTTCTTTAGAAAATCCCCCCTACACTTCTTTCATATCTACCTTCCTACTTGTTCTCAGTACTAACTCTAGTATGCTCATAGTATGAAGTGTTAACCAGACAACTGCCACCCAATATTGATGCCACCCAGCATGCAGATAAATTCCCTATTCCATTTCTTTTTTATCCGTCAACTGATCATTGTTGACCTATGATTTAATCAATTACTTAACCCAGTGATTTTTGTTTTAGCAATGCTCACCATTCCTTAGGCATCCTCATGGGTTTGCCCTAATCCTCAAGGGCATTAGATCTCATTCCATTGGCAGTGACTCTTCATCACATATTGCTGGGGGGTGGTTGTCCACACACTGATCATTGGTTCTGCTCACTATAATTTACAGAGTTTACCTACTAGGAGGTGACTCTACTCAATCCCCCTTGGGGTCCATATACACTGGGCAGAGGCTCTGGTTATTAAGTCTTCACGGTATCTACTAGTATGCTTCATATGGGGAAACACTAAATGGTTCACAGTAGATATGTGCATGAAATTTAGTAAATAATGAGGAAAATATATGAAACAATTTTTGAATGAGAAATATTTAATCTTTTTGCAGGACAGGGCTGCTACCGGCTCTACCTGTGCCCAGCTGATTACGAGGTGCCTGGGAGGAAGGTGGTTTCTTGCCCCAGCCCTCAACCCCAGCAGAGCCTACGCAAGAAGCTAGAGGACCCCCCCACACCATGAGGGGCTGCCATTTTCCACATCCAGACCTTTCACTCGTCAGAGATCCACACAGCAGAAGAGCTGAATCTATGCCTTCTCGCACGGTTCATAAATAAATGCTCGAGAATAGAGGTGACTACAAGAGTATCCCACCCGCACAGCAGAGCCTGGCAAGCTACCCATGTCGTATTTGATATGCCAAATACCAGTAACCATTATAGACCTCATTCTCATGACATGATGGATAGTTGAGGCTCTTTATGTTCCTGGAGCTACCAGATGCCCTTGGGCTACAATAGCATATGACAGGATGTATGGAAATGTTACTGGTGCCCACTTGAGCAAATTCATGATTAACAGGAAGACAAGTGATACAATCTTTTTTCTCCACTAAATATAAATTCCACTTATATTTATATACTCCGCACATCATGAGTGAGGGCTGCCATTTTAAACATCTGGACTCCACAGCTTGTCAGAGCCCCACCCAAGAGAAAAGCCGATCTCAGGCCCTGCTCTTCAGAGTCCCACCCTACAAAGAAGCCTATTTTAAGCCCAGGTATGCTTGAACCAGAGACACAGATACACAGGGGCAGAGCTGCTACTGGTTCTCCCTGTGCTCAGCTGATCGTGAGATATATGGTAGAAAAGGCGAGTTCTAGCCCTTGTCCACCATCCCAATAGAGCCTTGCAAGAAGCCAGAGGGAAACCCCACACCATGAGGGCCACCATTTTCAATATCCGGACTCCACAACTCATCAGAGCTCCACCTAAGAGATAAGTTGATCTCTGCCCATTGCTTGCAGCCACTTTATGGCCATGCAGTTCATCAGTAAATGCACCAAATGCACAAACTGAGATCCTACTTTCAAGAGTATACCACCAACATGGCAGGGCCTGACAAGCTACCCATGTCATATTTGATATGGTGAAAAACTATTACAGACCTCATTCTCATAAGCTGAACGAATGGTTTGAGGTTCTTTGTGTTCCTGGGCGAGCAGATGCCCTTCGGCCACACTAGCATGTGACAGGAAGTGTGGAGATGTTACTGGTTCCCTCAGAAAATTGATGAACAACGGGAAAACAAGTGATACAAGTGATATTTATATATCGGGCCACATTATGTAAAATCAAAAAGCATTACCAGAACAGGTATATGATCTGGAAGTTAAAATAGTTTTTCAGGAGGATGGGAAAATCTGTAGACCTTAGAAATCCAATTCTTATTTTTTCCCTATTGGAAGACACCTAGCATGTGTTGAACTTTTCAGATAGATCCTAGTTTGTTAATACCTTTAGTAAATCAATCACACACTTCTCTAGAGCACTCAAGCCAATTTTAGCACCTCCTTACCTTGCTCCATAGTCGTTCAGTATGCTGTGTGAGTCCAAATGAAAAACTGTGTACACCTTCAAGAAATACCCCTTTAAGCAAATAAAATTGGATTTAGAAAGTTTTCAGATGATCTTGAAAATGAAGGATTTCAGATGTGTTACAGCTTCTTGAAATACTGGAAAGTAGTAGTGTATATTTTATATAGGATTTTATAAAGGACACGAAAGTATATGGAAAACACACTCTCCTAGTCTATTCTGAAACTGCTGGGGACCAGATACATCTTATAAATATTAACTATCAAGTGTGAGCCGTGGAAGTTCTTCAGGATAACCCAGAATGAAATTACAAAAAATAAAAAAAAATTAAGTTGCTTTACAATTCCAGACTTGTCAGGCAGATAGATTTATAACATTTAGGAACCAAAGTCTTCTAAATACATAAAATAGCTATCCCTGAACAAGAACTTAATGAAAAACCTATAGTCATTTTGAAAAAAACTTAGAGAGATATCAGAATATATACCCCTATTAAAACTTAACTATATTGAAATAGAGCTTATCCTTGAGGAAAATTGATAACAATATTGGCAACTAAAGCCCCATCTGCCTCTTGTCTGTCATCTACAAGCTGTTCACTCAAGTAATCCTGTATAGGATTGGCAGAACATTAGATGAAGAACAACCATGAGAGCAAGCTGGCTTCCAAAACGAATTCAGCACAATTGACCATATTCACATGGTAAGCAAGTTCATTGAGGTTTGTAGGGAGTTCGATATTCCACTCTGTCTCACATTCATTGATTTAAAGAAAGCCTTCCATTCTGTTGAGACTGAGGCAGTCATCGAAGCCCTAGCCGAACAGGGTGTTCAAACCCAATACATCAAGATCCTTCGTGAGCTGTATTATGGATTTACCATCAGGATCTCACCATTCTACAAGGGAAGTGATCATTGTTGTCAAAGAGGGGTTCCACAGGGGTGATACCATTGCACGAAAACTCTTCAGGACCACCCTCGAGAACATCATGCAACAATGAGAATGGGAAGGAATGGGAGTGAAGATAGACGTTCGGCAACTACACCACCTCTGCTTCGCTGATGACATTGTTCTAATAACACTAAACATTAGCCAAGGGGCACAAATGCTGGTTGACTTCAACCGAGAATGTTCAAAGAGGGGTCTACAGCTGAATCTGAAGAAAACTATGTTCATGAAAAATGAACTAGTTCCTGAGGCCCCATTAACTCTCAATGGAACAAACATCTCTGAATGCAGCAGTTATGTGTACCTAGGTCGAGAACTCAACATGATGAAAGACCTAGCACCTGAGCTGTGCAGGAGGAAGAGAGCATCATGGAACACCTTCAAGAGCATCAAAGATTGAAGGAATACCTTCAAGAAGATATATCAAATGCGCCATGCTTGGTTTGCCATGCTTGGTTCACCATGCTTGAAGAAACGCCTTCAAGAGCATATATCAAATGAACCCCCGTTCATTTGATATAGGATAAATGCAAGTACATAAAGTACCTTTAGAACTTTATCAAGAAAAAATCATCCAAACCCATGACAAAATGGGGAGAATAAATAAAAGAAAAACTTCCTCAATGAAGCAAAACAAATGGGAAAAAGGCATCACTTGATCACTTGAATCACTTGAATCCCGTTATTCATCGATTTGCTCGAGTGGGCTCCAGTAAAATTTCCATTGGACCCTATCACGTGCCAATGTAGCCCAGTGGCATTTGGTTGATTCAGGAACATGAAGAGCCTCAAACCGTTCCTTCAGGGTCTTAACAAGGAAGTCTGACTATCTTGTAGTTGGGCGGCAACGTGATCTTTTGACATCCCGTGGGATCCAGTCGGTAATGGCTCTAGTCCAGCGGTTGTCTCCAAATCGCATTACATGTCCAGCCCATCTGATTTTCGATGCCTTGGCAAATGAGAAAGCATCCCTGATTCTGGAATAGCAACGGAGGTCAGAACTCGGATTCCTTCTCTCACTTGAGTGAGGCGTGATATTCCAAGCATAGCTTTTTCGATTCCTCTCTGGGAGACCCGAATAGCATTCTCATCCTGCTTTCATAGGGCCCAGGTCTCTGAGGTGTATGTTAATGCAGGGAGAATGGTGGAGTCAAAAGAGATGTGCCCGGAGCAGGAGGTTCTTTTGTCCATTTAGCTATTTCTTCGATGCCTTTGAAGGCATTCCATGCCACTCTCTTCCTCCTGCACAGCTCAGGTTTTAGGTCATTCATCATGTTGGCTTCTTGACCTAGGTACACATAACTGCTGCATTCAGAGATGTTTGTTCCATTGAGAGTGAATGGGGCCTCAGGAACTAGTTCATTTTTCATGAACATAGTTTTCTTCAGATTCAGCTGTAGACCTATCTTTCCACATTCTCGGTCAAAGTCAGCCAGCATTTGTGCCACTTGGCTAGTGTTTGGTGTTATTAGAACGATGTCATCAGCAAAGCAGATGCAGACCATCTATCTTCACTCCCATTCCTTCCCATTCTAATTGTCGCATGATGTTCTCAAGGGTGGCGCTGAAGAGTTTTGGTGAAATGGTATCACCCTGCTGAATCCCTCTTTTGACATCAATGATCACTTCTTTGTAGAATGGTGAGATCCTGGTGGTGAATCCATAATACAGCTCACGAAGGATCATGATGTATTGGGTTTGAACACCCTGTTTGGCTAGGGCTTCGATGACCACTTCAGTCTCCACAGAATCAAAGGCTTTCTGTAAATCAATGAACGTGATACAGAGTGGCATCTTGTACTCCCTACAAACCTCAATGAGCTTGCTTACTGTGTGGATATGGTCTATATGTATCACTAATCATCAGGCAAATGCAAATAAAACAATGAAACATGACCTCGCTCAAGAAAGACTGGTACACATAAAAAGGAATAACAATCAGTGTTGTCATGAATGTGGGATAGAAAAGGACCCTCATTCCATCTTTGTGTGATGTCAGCTGGTTCATCAGTTTGGAAAACAATATAGAAACCTTCCGAAAAACTAGTAATTGGTCTTCCATAGGATCCATAATTTGCAACTGTGCATCTTATAATGTTTTAGTTAAAAATAAAACATGTGTTTTACAATAAATAGAAAAGCACCAGTTAAACTTTGGATAAAAAGTAACCAGTCCCATCCAAAAATGAGGTGTGAACCACACACAAATAGAATTAGGGGAGTTTAAGAAGAAGAGTTATTGGGGTCCCTGGCTGAAGATGATGGATGTATTTGTGATTGGTGTTATGTTTTAATTATGTATATGAGAAAGTATTAGAAAAGAGTAGTGGAAATCACAGATTCACAATCAATAAAACAAATTATAAAATAAAAAGTTGAGAGAAATAGAAACTTCCTCAAAGAATACGGATTGCCAAAATATATGTGAAAAAACTATTATTATACCAGGGAACCTATAATCAAAACAACAAAGACATGAAAGCTCACACCAATCCTAGTGCGCATACTACAAAGAACATAGGTAATGAGAGTTGGCATGCATTTGGAGGAAAAGGAACTTACATTTACTGCTGTTAGGATTACTGACTGGTTTACCATTTTAGGAAAACAGTATAGTTACTTTTCAAAAAACTAAGAATGGAGCTTGCATATTACCAAGCAATTTCACTTCTTTTTGTCTATGCCAAGTTTTTAGAAACTCTACTTTTAAATGACATTTACAACTCTATGATCATTTCTGTAATATTCACAATAGCCAGTATCTGGAAACTAACCATGTGTCCAGGAATAGATCACTGTCACTGTCTTCCCATTGTTCATCGATTTGCTCGAGTGGGCACCAGAAACATTTCCATACGCCCTGTCACAAGAAAGTGTAACCCAAGGTTATCTGCTTGCTCCAGGGACAGGAAGAGCCTCAAACCATTCAGGGCATGGATTTGAGGTCCATAATTGTTACTAGTTTTTGGCACAACAAATAAATAAAACATGGGTAGCTTGCCAGGCTCTGCCGTGTAGGTGGTATATTCTCAGTAGAAGGCTCTCATCTCGAGCATTTACTGATGAAACTTAAAGGGGAAAGAATAGATAACTGGGTGAAAAAGAAATGTGTTACATGTACACATGTGTGTAACATGTGTTACATGTTGCATGTGTTACATGTCTGTGAGAGACTCACAGACACTGGGCAGCGCTGCTACCAGCTCTCCCTGTGCCCAGCTGCTCACGTGGCACCCGGGAGGGATGGCAGTTTCTACCCTGGCCCGCCACCCCAGCAGAGCCTCGCAAGAAGCCAGATAACCCCCACTCCATGAGGGTCACCATTTTCCACATCCAGACTCCCCTCTCATCAGAACTCCACCCAGCAGAAGAGCTGATCACAGCCCGGCTTGCTGGAGATCAGAGGTGACAAAAGAGTATGCCACCCGCACGGCAGAGCCTGGCAAGCTACCCATGTCGTATTTGAAATGCCAAATACCAGTAACAATTATAGACCTCATTTCTATGACCTGATGGAATGGTTTGAGACTCTTTATGTTCCTGGAGCAAGCAGATGCCCTTGGGCTCTACTAGCATGAGACAGGACATATGGAGATGTTACTGGTGCCCGTTCGAGCAAATCGATGATGAACGGGAAGACAAGTGACAAGTGACAAGTTACATGTACACAATGCAATACTACTGGGCTATAAGAAAAGATGAAATGGGCTGGAGCGATAGTCCGATTGGGGGACGTTTGCCTTGCACACAGCTGACCTAGGTTCAATCCCCAACATCCCATATGTCCTGTGAGCACTGACAGTAGTAATTCCTGAGTGCAGAGCAAAGAGTAACCCCTGAGCATCACCAGGTGTGACCAAAAAGGAAAAAAAAAGCAAAAAAAAAGAAAAAAAGAAAAAAAATGAACAGGCCAAAGCAATAATGCAGTGGGTAGACACTTGATCACACTTGGCCTACCCAGATTTGATTCCAGGCAACACATGAGGTCCCATTGCTCTGTCAGGAATATTCCCTGAGTACAGGAGCAAGCTTTGTGGATGGAACAGGGAGGTAAGCCCTGAGCAATTCCAGCATGGTCCAAAGGCCAAAAAGGATTGCTGAAATAGTGCAATTTACTGCTTAAGTTGGTGTATATAGTCTCATGGTGAGTAAAGTCAGTCAGAAGAAAGGAAGACACACAATGATTTCTTTAATATATGGAATGTCATTAAACAAGGTAGGCTAATATCCCAAAGGTAATAGAACCTGAGAACTGGTCTTCAGGAATAAGCTTTGGCTTATAAACTATTTGAAACATCATAGAACACATTGCTTTGTATTTGTGATAGACACAAATTAAAAAGTACATCAAACTTATCTTCATCAGTGATTCAATATTCCTGTCTGCATCCTATTTTAGCTTCATTATACCAGATACATCTTTTTAGTCAAGAGTGGAGACTGAAAATCAAGCAAAAGAACAAAAACAATGATCTACCAAACTTGTGACTTTAAATGTATGCTTCAAGGAAAATATGTCTCAAGAACAGTCATGAAAAAATGTTCATTAGAAATGGTGGCCGTAATATTTAGCATGAATTTATTGTAGTACTTTTCTCCTTTTCAGTTCCTTTAAAATTAACATCCTTTTAGTTTCAGTTTTATTGTGTATTATCATATATAAATACATTTAATTGAATTATAATTAATTACAAGATTCTTCATCCTTAATTTGCAGGCTTACCATGATAACACCAATCTCTTCACCAGTGTTCCCCTCCCTCAACTAAAGTCTCCAGTTTTCCTCTCATCCACCAAATTGCCTCTATATAGGGCAGACATCCCATATGGCTCCCCGAATACTGCCAGGAATAAATCCTGAGCAAGGAGCCAGGAGTAACCCCTGAGCATCGCCAGGTGGGACCCAAAAAAGCAAAAAAATAAAAAAAAATTCTCACCAGAAATAAAATAATTTAACTTGTATCCAAACCAATACCGCCTGTTGTTGTTCATTGTGATGAGTGACAATTTCTTTGGTGATATCTTTGGTGAGGAGGTATCTCATAGATTTGATTTGCATTTCCTGATGACTAGTAACAAAGAGCATTTGTATATGCATTTTGGCCATTTGCCTTTCTTCATTGAGGAAGTTTCCATTCAGATATCTTTACCCATTTTGTAACTTTTTTCTTTTGTAAAGTTTTACTAGTGCTTTATATATCTTGGATCACGATCACGATCACGATCTTCCCGTTAATCATCTATTTGCTAGAGCGGGCACCAGTAATATCTCAATATGTCCTGTCACATGCTGTAGAGCCAAGGGCATCGGATGGTACAGGAACATAAAGAGCCTCAAACCATTATATTAGGTCATGAGAATGATCTAATATAATTGTTACTGGCATTTGGCATATCAAATACAACACGAGCAGCTTGCTAGGCTTGCCGTATGGGAGGCATACTCTATAAACACCTCCAAATAAAGCCTTTATTGATGAACTATATCTTGGATAGTAACCCTTTATCAGATGAAAGTTGGACAAATAATTTCTCCCAGTTTGTGGATTGTGGATTGTGTTTGCATATGTGTTTGTATTTCTTTTAGGTGTAAAAGCTTCTTATATTAATGTAGAAAGGCATTTTTTTCTGAGAAATATTTCACCTTTTATTCAGTGATTTTTTAATTTTATTATACCATTTAAATTCACTAAATATATTTTAATAAAAATTTGGTTTTTTTGCTTGTATTTCATATTATGCCCATGAAAAATTAGTGCCAACAATTTAGAGCCATAATTATTTTATATTGTAAACGATGGTTTTTCATAGATTCATTTTATTTATCTAAGTACACACTTTTTGTTTTCAGGAATAACAAAAGATAAAATAAAATTTAGGAAGTGTCACAATAGCTGAATATTAAATCAGGACTCATATTAATAAGTTATGTGCTAGAGTATGGAATTTTCACAGAAAATTATTTGCATTAAAATGTCAGACCTTTTTTCACACTTATTTTATTAAAGCACTACAATTTACAAGGTATTTGATTGACATTTAGGCATACAATGCTCCATCGCCAATCCCTCCACCTGTTTGAAATTCCCTCCTCCCGTATCCCCAGGAACCCTTCTCCCATGCCTGGCCCCTGCCTACCACTTTTATAGGCACATTTTAAGAGTAGGTTGTTGAAGTTGGGATTTCATGTTTTTAGTGTTTGGTTTGAATATTTAGCTAACTCTTTTGGTTCTTCTCATATTCAGCATTGCATTTTTCAGGAAGCAAAATGTTTTATAATCACAAAGGTGAGCCAGTTGAGGTGTTTAAAGTGAATTCATATTTTACATAATTTGTTTCCATATTTGCTTTAACATTGAAACTCTTCTAACTTCACTTAAACTTTGGAACAATACCTCCACCCTAATTTTATCAATAAAGTAAAAGAGACATTTAAATTAGGAAAAGCTCTGTATAATTATGTATTATTCTTTTTCCCATGGAGACTTTTCATCTAAGATGTAAAACTTTTATACTTGACTTCACTTTTTCAAACCATAATCTCATTGTGTCTGGACTGAGATAGGAAGACAGAAGTGGAATGTGTTTAGTGAAATAGAAAAGGAGTTATTACTAAACATAAAACAAGAATAATGATATAACTTCACTGCTAACATTATGAAAATATTTTCTTAGTAAAATATACCCTCTTTGTAAGCATTGATTTAGGGAGTATAACTATTGTCTATATATAGATGGAGTTCTGACCTCCGTCGCTATTCCAGAATCAGGGACGCTGTCTCCTTTGCCAAGGCATCGAAAATCAGATGGGCTGGACATGTAATGCGATTTCGAGACAAACCGCTGGACTAGAGCCGTTACCGACTGGATCCCACGGGATGTCAAAAGATCACGTGGCTGCCCACCTACAAGATGGTCTGACTTCCTTGTAAAGACACTGAAGGAACGGTTTGAGGCTCTTCGTGATTCCTGAATCATCCAGATGCCATTGGGCTACATTGGCACGTGATAGGGTTCAATGGAAATGTTACTGGCGCCTGCTCAAGCAAATCGATGAATAACAGGATTCAAGTGATCAAGTGAACTATTGCACAATGCCAGGGAGACTATTTATAGACTACAGAAAAATATCAGTCATTTAGTAAAAATCCTTTGAGACTAAGAAGCAAAAGATTGGCTGGCAAATACCTTTTCTTCAGGGAGCCCGATAATGTATGGCAATATGAACTGTGACCATCGCTCATTAACTTTAGTGCTAGTGGATCACTTTGTGTAATAAGGATCCAAGTAATAATGATGATCCATTGATTGCATTTCATGATCCTATTTATTTAATTTGGAAATACAAGGGAAGGTTATTTGCTTGAGGCATTACATATAATTCTATCCTGAGAATTGATGTGGTAGCATTTGTGATGCACATTGAAGATAAAATTGCTGTATAAATAATAGCCTGTGGTAAGTGCAGCAGCAACTGCTTCATTAGAAGAGAAAGGGCAGCAATAAATGAGCATGATAAAAGCCAGATGTAGACTTTAACACCAGCCTTGCCATTCACTCTAGCATTGACAGAAGGGGATGAAATAAGTCCAAAATAAATTAAGAACTAGGTTAAAATTAAAACACCAGAAATATCTGGTTGCCCTTAATTTGTACTGGTAACACTAAGTACTAAAATCCTTGATGGGAAACTTTTGGTTAGATTTTCCAATACAATGGGAAGTAATTCACAACAGTATTTATTGGTCTCTCTGACACCCACAAATCTGCAATCTGCCCTTTGAAACCACGTGCTTCCTTTCCTTTTCTTAAAAAATACACTAATTTGACTATGTGGATAATTACTTCAGGATCTGAGTTTGCCATATTCCACATGGTGGCTATAAGCTGAATAAATATTTTTTCTATATGGCTTGTTACCATAAATAATATCTTGTCTCAGGAAAAAAAAGCAGATGATTGATGAAATGGTAGATGCTAAGAAATTATTGGAAATGAAGAGAAAAATGCAGACCTTCCATGCAGCAATGGGAGAAGTCCTATGGATTCTACAGGTAGTAGTTATACTTCATCTTTTTATTTCTCTTTGCTGAGGCTAGGATCAAACAACAGTTTTATTTTTTCCTTTAAGTTTAGACATTGCTATTTTTTTAAAATTTTTTAAAATTTTTTTTTAGACATTGCTATCTTATCTTGAG
>JAJIBD010017875.1:0-10814 GCA_021461705.1 Cryptotis parvus
CCCTCAGAGCTGGTCTCCATCCTAACAAAGGGACACATCTGGAGATCTCCCAGGAGCACCAGCGCAGTTGAAAGTGTCATGGGGCATTTCTGGCTTCAGACCATCTTTTGTAAAAGCAGACACGATGTGAGCTGTGTGACCTGTGCCCTTCTCTCCAGGGTGTCCCCGTGTTCATGCTGCACTTCGTGGAGGGCTTGCCGCAGAAGCGACATGCAGGGCTATTCGTTCCACTTTGAAGGCTCTCTCTATCAGATCACGTCTGTGATTCAGTACCAAGCAAACAATCACTTCATCGCATGGATTTTAAGTGCTGATGGTAAGTACTTAAGTGTTTTATTTTTCCTTACTACAAAAAAAAAAGATTAGGCACTAGATTTGTATGTCAACACTAGATTTGTATGTTGTTTTCAAGACAAACTTAGATTTCACCTTGATGTTTTCTCTTTCTCATTTTGGTAAATAATGAGGTCAGATACTACTGTTTTACAGTTTGCTTTTTCCCCTCCACTTAGCATCTGTGCTTTCAGTTTTTTGTTCTTCTACTGATCAACATACATTCCTTATAGAAAATAAATGGTCCCAATTTCTTATTTTTATATAATTATATTTGTTTTTGTTTGGGGCCACACCTACCGAGCATTTGAGCTCTTACTCCTGTCTCTGTGCTCAGGGATCACTCCTGGCTGGCTTGAGAGACCATGTGGGATGGGGGGGTTGAACAGGATCTACAGCATGCAAAGCAAGCACCTTCCTGCTGTATTTTTGCTCCAGCTCCAGATAACAACTTTTCAAAAGAAATGGGGATCAAAGAGAGTCCAGGAGTTAAGGTGCATGGCTTGCATGCAGCCACACCCAGTTTTTTTATTTGAAGTCACACCCACAGTACTCAGGGCTTACTCCTGGCTCTGCACTCAGGGATCACTCCCTAGTAGGGCTCGGGGACCATAAGTGGTGCCAGGGATCAAACCGAGTCAGCCACGTGCTGGGCGAGCAAGTCCCTTAGCCACTGTACTGTCACCCAGCCCCTGTGCTCGTGCTTTTAATGGAGGAGGGAAAAATAAGGCAAAAGTAAAGGTTTTCTTTTTAATAGTGACAAAAATTGTGGTTCTATTTCAAGACCATTAGACATTATAGGCTGGAATCTTTTAACATTGGTGAGATAAAGAGTATTTGAATATCTGAAGTTCATGGTTTTCTAAGAGCTAAAGTCAGGGCAAAGCCGTTATAAGTACTCTTAATTTTGCTTTATACTTCCCATTTCCCAAGATAGTGCTGGCGGTTAATGAGTTTATTTTCTCAGGATGTTTACTCTGTCAAAGACAAGATAAGCAACCTATTTAATGTGTTATATCAAGCAACTTGCAGGAATTCTTTTTTGTTTTGTTTTGTTTCCCTTTATTTTCTGTTTGGTCATTTCTCATATTTGATTTTTTTTCTTCTGGGAATAGTTTAGATGGCTGCAATAATGTGCAAGATAGCACTTTTGCGTACTCAGACTCATAGATAGGATTATCACCTTTTCCATTTTATTGTGCTTCAGAATTTGGAGGAAAGTGATTCTGAATATCATAATGAAACTGAAAAACCATCTTGTTGGTTTTTTCCTTTTGCACTCAAGTGAATGAAATGTTTGCCTCAGTTAGAGCCTGGTTCCACCAACTCTAACCAGGTTATATAAATAAAAGCTTAGATTAGCTTATGAAAGCGAGGCTTTACCTTGTACCCAGTGAGTCAGCTTCTGGTGATTGGACCTTAAGTGTCAGTCAGTTGATTCTGTTCGTGCATGGTAGAGAACCTCTGCCAGAGACATAGGAAAGATCTCAGCATCTTAGTGGGTATAGAATAAGAAGCTGTGGACTCAAGTCGAATGTAGCGGTGCCTCCATGGATGCCACATGATGAATGACTTTGTTCTGAGTGTTTCTGAGTGCACAGGGCAGGATAAGTGCTTTGCTTGTCACCCCCTCATCTCATTTTCACTTGATGAATTAGAAAAAAACTAAAAAAAAAAAGGCATCAAAATTAATTGATATTTGAGGTGGGGAACTTCATTAATCTTGAAAATTCATATGTACAGAACAACTTCTTACATTTTTAGATGGTGTGGGTATATTTGGTTATATTGTAGTCTAACTCCAAAAAGTTAAATTTGCTTTTATCTTGATTTTTTTATTTTGTGGGGGTACACCCAATTGTGTTTAGGACTTACTCCTGAATCTGCTCTCTGGGATCACTCCTGGCGGGCTCAGGGGACCATATGGGTGCTGGGGCTAGAACTTGGGTCAGCCAAGGCAAGCGCTCTATCCTCTGTACTACAATAAAAATCTTGATTTTTTTTTTAATAAATGTTTTTTGAAAAATGGAAGATGACCTCAGTGTTTGAGTGTAGATCTTTTGTTTTTCAAAATAAGGACTTTTGACATCTGACACAGAAAGAGTGGCATTGTAAGAACCAGAGACATCAGATGGTCATTTTTGATTCTCTTAAATTCTCTTCCCCTCCCTCAGGAAGTTGGCTGGAATGTGATGACCTGAAGGGGCCATGTTCTAAGAGGCGTGAGAAATTTGAAGTACCTGCATCAGAGATCCATATTGTTATTTGGGAAAGAAAAGCCCCCCCAAGTGGCAGATAAGGCTGCAGCCTGTCTTCCACGTAAGAAGATTACTGACCAGCATGCTCTGGATGGTGAGGCACAAGTGTCTGCGCCTGTGAGTTCTGTGGGTCAGACCACCTCAGCCCAGGTGTCCTCAGGAGTTCACACCTCAGATGCGTCCATAGCTCTGAAGACTGTCTCACAGGATGCTGCTGTAGCTCCTGGCAATACTTTGGTTAATAATAACATTTTCCTTTTGACACTTGAAGAAATCAAGGCTAACTCCGAAGGTTTCCTCCTGAAAAAATAAGCCTGTAGCAGAGGCTGCGGGAGCTGTCAGGCTGGGTACGCCAGCCTCCCAGGAGTCAGTGAGGCCTGCAGTGACCGCACAAGGCAAGGAAAACCTCACCCAGGACAAGTGTGCGGCTCTCGACTCTCCGCCTCCAGTTGTAAATACAGACACGCCACCAGCAGCACTAAATTCAGAGCAAGTTGTCAGTGCGGGGAAGACTGTCGTTGCCGCTGGCCCCCTGCAAGGAGTGAAGTCAGTGGAAGCTGAGGGCGCAGTCAGTCTAGAGAAGGGATGCCTCATTAAAACAGAGCTTTTCACCAAAGACTCAGAGCCTAAAACTAATACATAGCTCATCTCCTGAGGCAAATCTGAAGGAAAAGAAACGGGGGCATCCTCTCGGGCTGCCACAGCCAAATTGCCACCGACTGCACTTCCGAAAGAAAATCCTCCGAAGAAGCCATTTGTGGGTAGTTGGGTCAAAAGGGCTTACTCAGTAGAGGTGTTTCTTTCATGCCACCATGTGTCACGGCACATAGGAATGCCGTTGCTGACCTGCAGCCTTCTGTTAAGGGGGCCTGTAACTTTGGTGGCTTTAAAACTAAAGGCATGAATCAGAAGACCAGCCGGGCAACCAAGAAAACTCACAAGGCTTCAAGTAAGTCAGAAGGTAGCACTGCCTCTCACACCCACGCTGATGTTGGCATTGGGGCTGCAGTTTGGAAGAAGCCTGGGCATGCCACCACTGGAACTCAGCTCAGCCACAATTCTCATGAAACTGAAAGCAGTGTCTCTCATGAAAATGAAAATAGTGTTTCCATAGCAAACCACAGAGACTCGGTTGAGGCTCAGATTCATAAACTTCGTCTAAAACTTCTTAAAAGCTTAAAAGCAAAAAAGAAGAAGTTAGCTGCACTTTCATCTTCCCCAAAAAATAGAACACTTCCAAATGGAGCTTTAGAACCTGTGTCTCACAGCTCTCCTAATGAATGTGAATCCATCGAAGACTTACTCAAAGAGCTGCAGTATCAAATTGATATGGCCGATAATAAGTCTGCCGGACTCTGGCGTTTCGCCCAGAAGTGTTCAGACTCATGAGGAAATTTTAGCAGAGTTACTGTCTCCTGCAACTGTTGTTTCCACAGAGCTCTCCGAAAATGGGGAGGCTGACTTCAGGTATTTAGAAATGGGCGATAATCACAACCCAGCACCAGTGACTAGTGAGTTAAGCCATATTCCTGTAGACGCCCCTCTGACACAGGACCATAATTACTGCAGCCCCAGCAAGAAGGATCCATGTGGAGTCCGGCCAGACTCGCCATGCGAACGATGCCTGTGTTAGATCGCTGAGCTTGGAGAGTTCCCCTGAAAACTGATATTTTGATGAGTTCTTTTCCACTTCAGCATTCAATTCTTTAGCCAATGACTCGTTAGACTTACCTCATTTTGATGAGTATCTATTTGAAAGTTGTTGAATGCTTTTATTTTAATTTCATATTTATTGCTCTTGGGACATTTCCTTTGTTTTTAGGTAGTGGAGACACCACCTTTGTCATGAAGAATGTAAGCTGCTGAAGGCCATACTTTGGGGTCTACCCCCAAAAGCATGTGAGCTATTTCATAAGTCACAGTGATCAGGAATCAGTCCTTCTTGTTGCATTTTATGAATGGAGATGAATGAGAATTTCAAAACTTTAAAAATAAAAAATGCTGTCTGGATTCTTGCAAATTGTATGCTTGGGTCCACCAATAGCTACATTTTAGATTTTGGTTATTTTGGGTCAGGAAAAACATGAGTTTAAAACAAAATATAAGCCACAACATATGCTATATGAATGCTTGAGTTACTAATGAAAATTCTGTCTTAGAAGTAGCATAAACTTACTTCCTAAAGACCAGTGGAATGTTAGGCAATATTACTTCCCTCATACAACTTACCTCATTTTTCTCGTGTTACATAGAATTTCAGGAAACCTTGTTAGTAGAACTTTAATGTTAAATTATCTCTAACAGGAAAAAAGTAATTTATTTTTGTTGATGTACAAATAAATCACATTATCAGTGTATTTCTCTGTTTGTGAAAACAGACACCATCTAACAGTTTTGTGTACTTTGGGACGTGCCACACCCAGCAATACTCAGGCTTGCTCCCAGCTCTGCACTCAGTACTCTGCTGGGCTCAGGGGACCATATGGAATTCTGGGGGTGAAATCCTGGCAGGCTGCTTGCAAGACAAACGCCCTCCCTGCTGTCCTACAGCTCTGGCCCCAGACAGTTTCTGTTTAGGACAAACAGTTCTGTGCTTACAATATTTGCTATGTATTGGTTCTATGCCTATGAAATACTAAATCATTTAAACTTATAACATTCCTGTGAGCACGATACTTTTACCACATTTAACAACTTGGAGCTAGTAAGTTGTTGAGCTGAGTGGAGTAGTTGGGAGTACTGAGCTTAGCATTATATAAATCTTCTATCTCTCAGGCTTGATTTCAAGTTAAGATGCCCAGTTCACAACACCGTTACAGTGGTTTGAGTTGGCAATGGTTACTATGGGTTAGGGGTTACAGTCTTGGGGTTAGTTTGTCCTGGAGTCAAGACTTAATGAATTAATGACTTGTCAAATTTCCTCTCTTTTCTCTAAGTGTTGAAGTATGTATGCTTATTAGAAGGAAATGGAAAAATACCGAAAAACAAGATTCTGGGTCTTTGCACTATGGTATTAACTTGTAAACAATTTCATATTTCTACACTTTAAGAGAGAAGGAAATCCTGTTACCTTTTGTCAAAAAATTTTTGATGTTTTTACTTTAATGAGCCTTTTTCTTCTCAGTGTTTTCAACAATATGGGGCTGTTACGTGTGTAGTGTTACATAGTCCTATTGTACTGGTTCTCCACTGGTCTCCCACAGTTTTTGTTTATGAATGTTTATGCAGCACCAGTCTTTAATTTTTTTGGAGTGGAATTCTGGGTTCACAGACACATAAATATATATAACTTGGAAGAGTTCTTTATGACTGATTGGCTTTCACAAATGCATCAACACTGGATAGTAGCATGGATGAGCACAAAAGCGGGTTGCGTTTATTTACATTTCCATGATTGCTAGTGATTTTTTTAATAACTATTGAACAGTTGAATTTCTTTGAGGATTTGCTTCTCCTTTTTATTCATTTAAATATTTCTACATTTCTGCTAGGTGTCACACTCTGTTGAAAACCTGAAGTTAAGTCACTTTTAAAAAAGAAATTTGTGCCCTTGAGTTTGGCTCCTAAAACAGGAGCCAGGCATGAGCTGTTACCTGGCAGAGGGGACTTTGTTATTTACAGAACTGCTCTGGCAAGACCTTCAACCCTGAACAGAAATGACTGTTGTTGCTAGGGTATAGGTTAGGTTCTGTCCAGTCTCTGGGCAATTTCTGTCATGATTAATAAGTAACTTCTTTGTGTGCTAAAAATAACCATAAATAATTTGTACTATTGATTAGTGTTGAGCCTGGTCAGTGCTAACCTGTGCTAGAATGACGCTATGTGATGTATTTTCTCTATGACTCCTCCACATCTTACATTCCTTGTTCTTAGGAACACCAGACAGTACTGTCAGGTGTTACCTCAAAACTAAAAACCATGAATATTTGACGATTACAAATAAATGATAGCAAGAAGGCAAATTTACAAGGGAGTCTGAAGAATGAGTGTTAACTAGTATCAAGCTGCAATAAATCCTGTGAAGGAAAAGATAGCTTCGTGAAGGGAGGATTGTTTTGAAGTAGGTGGACTTGGTATGTTTTTTTGGGTATGGGTAATTGGACAAGAACCGCAGTGATGTTCAGAGTGTATGAAGGGCGTTCCAGAAAGCAACAGCCAGCAATGCAAGTGTGCTTGGCATTCTTGAAATTGGGGAAGGCCATTGTGTTTGAGCAAAGGTGGAATGTGGGGAAAGGTGGACAGAATCCAGATCTTAATACAGCTTAGTGAGCCCTCGTGGGGACCACTCTAGCTGGAGGGTAATGCAAAGCCACTGGAAGGCACCAGCAGGAGAGTAATGATACAGTATTGAGTTTAAAGGCTCAGTACAGAAGTCTGAAGAATGACTACAGCAAGTCAGAACTTAGGGTGGTAGCTGACAGTTGTGGATGTGTTTAGTAGTAACTGGATTGGTTGGAGTATAGAATGGTAAAGAACGTGGCTCGCATCTGCATTAACCATCACCAGAAGTCACTGGGTTACTCTTGCATCTCAAGGGAGAGCAAAAAATGTGTATATATAGTGGATGGTGAATCTCAGATTTGGGGCCTGTGCGTGTGTGTTGTGCTGTTTACTCAGCTGAGACTGGGGAAGAATTCACAGAAGGAATTCATCCTGTTTGGGATGTGTTCAAATGTAAGATTCCCATTCCACTTGGGAGTAGAGTTCACGGAAGCCGGATGGCAGTGCTGAGGCTCAGGAAGGCAAAGCTTATCCTCATTTGAGAGTTTCGGGCCTCTGGATCCTATTTAATGTTCCCCATCTAGGATAGATTCATTTAGGCAGTTGAAGTCTGGAGACAGGAGGAAGGGGAGAGGAGTACAAGAGGAGCCTAAGTATCACAAGATGAAGGAGAAGGCACAGATCTGTCCTGCTGGTAAGTAGAGTTACTGGCTTGAGACTGAACGGTTGGCTTCAGGAGAGACGTTCTTGATCACGGAACAAGGGACAGTTGAGTGAAACTCCCAGAAACATTCCTGTGTTACGTTGGCTTAATGTATTTTGATTTATTCTTTGGCTTCTTAGGTCACATCGACAATGCTTGGGGGTTACTCCTGGCATTGCACTCAGGAATTGCTCCTGGCAGTGCTCCGGAGATAAAGACGATGCCAGGGGATTGAACCCAGGTCTGCCTTTTGCATGGCAAATGCCCTACCTGCTGTTCTGTCGCTCTGACTCGGGCTTATATATTTTAGATGTGCAGCATAGTAGACAGTTACTAGGGGTGTGCCCCCTGGGCATTGGTGGAGTGCCACCAGAGGTATGTGGGCATTGGCTTAACAGATCAGTGAAAATGGTACTGCCCCAGTTCTTGGGCTCACAGACCAAGAGATAATGGACAGTACCCATGGAGATGACCAAATAAAGAGCTTAAAAAGGCCCTTACTACATACAGGGTCTTTTAACAACACAGATCTCTGGAAAACAAAGGAGAACCCTCTTGAACTTTGTAAGTAACAAAGATCCAGTTTTCCTTTAAAAAATAAATGAGCCATATACTTGGTCCTATACCAAGTTCCTCTCCTACTGGGAAGTCTCTCGGTTTATTTTCTAATAAACTTCCTATATTCTAACTCTGAATCTGAGCATCTCTGTCACTTGATATTGAGGAACCTTGGCCCATGGATGGACATGGGCACTCGCTGTCACCTCTCCTGCATCAATATCCAGGTTGCAAGCTGGCCTCAGCCCAAATTAGGGAATATTCTGGCCATTTATGGTACACAAAATCCCTGCCACCCTGGTTCCCGGCTCCTTTGTCTTTGTTACGTACATTAAGAGCAAGGGTTGACATTTTCATAGCTGTGGCCACAGGGTGATGGTAGAAAACAGCCCAAAGTGACAAGGTCTGGAGTGATGGTCAAGTGGGTTGGGCCTTTGCCTTGCATGGGGCAGATGTGGATTTGATTACCAGCACTCCATATGGTCCCCAAGTTTGCCAGGAGTGACCCCTGAGCACCGCAGAGCATGGCCCAAATCTCCAAAGTGCAGTAGCACATTTTGCTGGCATGTACCACCAGTGGTTCACACTTGATGTGGTTTCATTATCACAAATTGCACAGCCAGCTGGCAGCAACAAAATGTTTTTCTGGAGCCAGGTCTGTAGTAGAGTGGGCCGCAACAATTGCCTTGCGCAGCAACATGGATTAGATCCCTGGTATCCATATGGTCCCCTGAGCACCACCAGGAGTAACCCTGAACACTGCTGGGTGTGGTCCAGAAAAAGTTTTTATTCGGAAACTTCCAAGGTAGTCTTCCCTGCAGTTCCTCCGCGCCTGGCTATGGCTCTGCCTACCGGGCGGCTTAGCCAGCTTTGACGCTGGCCCTCTGGGTTTTCAATACTGGGGAATCTGTTCCTCTCTCCCTCCTTGGTGTCCCCTGAGGTAGTACAGAAAATGCAAGGGTGCTCATTTGGGGCCCTATAAGTAAAACAGCGGCCAGAAAGGTACTTATTAACATCTGCAAGACAGCAAAAGTGCTAACATGAGGTTTAAAATCAGGAGATTGAATATAACCGCAGAAGCAAGAAAAGTGGTCAGAAAAAGAAAACTGAAATACTACAAATCTCCAAATGAAAATGCTGCTCTGTGGAGTTCTTGCAGGGCCTTAATAGGTTGTTTAAGCACCTTAGGGCCTACTAGAGCCATCCCATTAGGCATGGAGGCAGAGACTGAATATGCTGAGGAGGTTCAAGGGTCTGCAAGTCACCTGGTATTGAAAACTCCCCGCCCTCCCAGGCAGCTTCAGTCCCATCTATTCAGCAGGTGTTTGGTGTTGAGGCTCTAAATGGGCATTTCCACTGCCTCAAGTCTGCAGTACAAGGAATCCCTGAGCAGCAGTGGGCATTTCCACTGCCTCAAGCCTGCAGTGCAAGGAATCCCTGAGCAGCAGCTTGGAATTCTGTATTCACACTCACTCTGTTGCATATTAGTCACTACAGATTTTCACTTAACGTATATTTTAATGAATTGGAATGAGCAGAGTGGCCTTTATCCTACTCTGAGATGTTGTTGAATTGTATAAATAATCTATCACGATACCTACACATTAGATAGGATATATCATTATCTGCCATTTTCTTTAAGTAGTTGAGCATATATTTTGAAGTGTGTCTCTAATTTACTTCGGGATAACTAGAGACCTCTTTGACAGATCAAAATCAATGAAAAATGGTTCCATTTCTATGAAAATATATAGGAGTTATCTACAAAAGCAACAGTGTATTTAGTCCTTTATACCTGACCATTCCAGAATATAACATGGGGGGCCGGAACGATAGCCCAGCGGGTAGGGCGTTTGCCTTGCACACAGCCGACAACCGGGTTTGATCCCCAGCATCCCATATGGTCCCCTGAGCACCGTCAGGAGTAATTTCTGAGTGTAGAGCCAGGAGTAACCCCTGAGCATTGCCAGGTGTGACCCAAAAAGAAAAAAAAAATATAACATGGGGACCAGAGCAATCGTACAGTGTGGAGGGCATTAGCTTTGCACGTTCTATCCCAGTATCCTATATGGTCCCCCAAGGCTGCTAGATGTGATCCTGACTGAACACAGCTTGTGTATGGCCCAAAATTTAAAAAAAAAAAAAAAGTATAACTGTGTGTGGGGGTGGGGGGTTGGGCACAGATACCAGGCAATGCTCAGGGTCTTACTCCTGGCTTTGAGCTCAGTGGTTGCTCTGGATAGTGACAAGGGACCAAATACAGATGGTGTGGGGGCTCACACCTTGGTACTATCTCTCCAGCCCAAATTGTAATAGTCTTAAACTTTCAAGGCAGCTTTTCTTATCCCCACCTCCCCCACTCAAAGCCTTTTTACTGATTTTATATATCCGTAATAACTCCTTAGTCAAAGGACATTTCTGTTTGTGACTGGTCAGGAGCAGTAGTTCAATCTTTATTTTTATTTTGAGGGTCACACCCAGCTGTGCTCAGGGCTTAATCCTGGCTCTACTCAGGGCTCCCACCTGGCAGATTCAGGGGGAGCTTATGGGTGCTAGGGAGGGAACCTGGCTGCTGTGCACGGCACACTGCAGCCCCAGCTCTGTAGTTCTATGTCACTTTACATAATTACAAAGTTACTTTTGCATACTTAAATCCTTTGAATCCATCATGTGACTAAGAAGATAAATCAGCTGAAATCCAAAGCTGAGGCTTCAGTCAGTTCCAGGACCTGGCAGATAAC
>JAJIBD010017878.1:0-11025 GCA_021461705.1 Cryptotis parvus
GAGATGCAGACAGGCCAACAACTGATTTTTAAATACTTATTTAGTTTTGCTTTTTGGGTCACACCCAGCAATGCTCAGGGGTTACTCCTGGTGCTGCACACAGGAATTACTCCTGGTGCTCAGGAGTAATTACATATGGTCCTCAGGGGACCATATGGAATGCCAGATATCAAACCCAGGTCACCGCTTGCGAGGCAAACATCCTCCCCCATTATGCTATTGCTACAACTCCAACACCGTTTTTTTAAGCATACAATCTTCCTGTCTCCAATCCTACCCATGTTCCCACTGCTCCACTGCTAACTGCAGATTACTTCCCATCTCCCCAACATGACTCCTCAATTTTTTTTCTTTTTGGGTCACACCAGGCAATGCTTAGGGGCTTCTCCTGGCTCTGCACTCCGGAATTACTCCTGGCAGTGTGTGGGGGACCATATGGGATGCTGGGGAATCGAATCCAGATTGGCTGCATGCAAGGCAAATGCCCTACCTTGCCCCCCAACTCCTCAATTGCTTACATTTTTAAGTTTAACTGTAGTAATTTGGGTCCCATATTTCCGGTATTGTTGGATCTAGTGGTTTAGATATATACAGATACTTTGCCTCTACACCGCTGAAGAGCCCAAAGCCCCTGGTTCTTGTCCCTGTGTCAGACCTCTTCTTGCTTATTCCATCCATTCTCTCTTTCCTTGGCATTTTTGTTCTATAATCTAGAACCAATGTTTTCCTCACCTTTTTTATTTACCATCCCTCGCATAATATTATCACAGATGAATGAAACTCTCTGATGCTTGACTTTGTCCTCTGACTTACTCCACGTAGCATAAGATCCTCCAATTCCATCCATGCTCCAAATGGCATGATTTCATGACTTCCTTGTGGCTGAGTAATATTCCATTGTGTATGTATACCAGAGCTTCATTATCTACACTTCTGTCTGTGGGCACCTGAGATGCCTCCATTATTAGCTGGCTATTGTAGCATCTGATGTAGGCAGATAGAGAGGAGAGGACCCACAGCAATGGAATTCCTAGGATGTAATAAAAACAATAGCACCAAGGCTTTGCCAAAATGGCCTACTTTGTAGAAACAGGAACTAAGGCCCTATAAGGCTTTAGTCTGGTGCCATGAGACCCTGAGGTGGCTGGACCTCCTTCCTCTAGAGAAGCTTCAACAGGAACAAAAGATAGGAAAGGAATTTTAAAGATAATTCACCACTCCCAACACTACCCCTTGACAACCTTTTCTTTGTTTTTTTTTCTTTTTGGGTCACACCCGGCAATGCTCAGGGGGTTACTCCTGGCTCTGCACTCAGGAATTACTCCTGATGGTGCTCGGGGGACCATATGGGACTCCGGGGATCGAACCCAGGCCAGCACAGGCTGGCCGCGTGCATGGCAAATGCCCTACCAGCTGGGCTATTGCTCCTGCCCTGACAACCTTTTCTTTGTGACCAATCCTGACTCTCACCTCCACCTCCTGGAAAATCTTCAGCCCAAGGCAAGCCAAAAAACATGCATATAAAAGCCAGTCTTAAAGGCCATACAGGGCTCTCTCCACCTTTGGAGAAGCCCACCTTCTCTCTTTTTTCTCTATCTCTCCCTCCTTTCCCATCCTAAAATCTCCAAAATAAAATCTGTTTTTACTTCGTCACTTGTCTACTCCTGAAATTCTTTTCACAAGGATGACAAAGTACCTGGAAACCCTGGTAAGGCCTAGGACTGACTTTCCTTTCCTGCAAAGACCAATTCCTCGCTCCAGCCTGAGTCTGTGACTCCCTTAGAAATCTCGGGTGGTGGGGACCAACTCCGTTGATCTTCAGTAGGAGACCAAGCAGATGTCATAAAGGCTTGACAGCCACCTCAGGGGGTGGTGGGACTCTGGCCTGTGCCATGGAGGGGCTCCTTGCACACTTTATCAGTCCTAGTCTTCCCAGAAGATTCCCGGGTGGCAGAAAGTGACCATTTCTTTCCTCCCCACGTCACATAAGCCACCTGTGGTTGCCCACCTCACTAAGTGCCGCAATGACTCTAAGTGCGTAGAGATCTTTTAGGTGGATGATTTTGCATCTTGTGGGTAGACAGCAAGCGGTGGGATCATTGAGCTAAAGCTCTAGCCTTAGATTTTTCAGTGCTTGCCATTGTGTTTTCCATAAGGACTGAACTAGACAACATTCCCTCCAGCAACGCATGAGAGTTCCGTTTTCATCACATCAACAGCAAGCAGAGGTTGTTACTATCCTTTCTGATATAAAACATTCTCACATGAGATGGTATCTCATTGTTTTCTTAATTTGCATTTTCCTGGTAAAAAGTGATGATGAACATTTTTTCATAAGACTAGTGCCCATCAATCTGTCTTCTTATAAGAAGTGCCTGTTCATTTCCTTTGCACATTTTTTATTATGGTTATTGGATTTATTGATGTTGGTCTTTGTTAAATCTACAAAGAAGATTTGTAGGGCTTGGAGTTAACTAATTCTAGTGGGCCATATTACTATCTGTTACACCATAACATCTTATAATAAGTAAGGCTATTTTTCATTTCTTACAAATTCCTTTAATACTTCTTGGAAGGATAGTTTAGTGATAATGAGCCACTCTTCTTTTACACTTTATCCTTCCTTCAGTTATAAGTGTTAATATGGAAGTGTGGTGTACTCTTAAATAAAAATTATTTTATTTCAGCACTTTTAAAAAATGTAAAGCATTGTGATGTACAATACTGTTGGTGATCAGGTTTCATGCATACAATGTTCCAACACTACCCTCTCCTGTGGAGAGTTTGCTTTCCTCCACCACTGTCTTAGACTCCCTCCCACCCACCAGCCCACCCACTGCTCTTAGTGAGCTCAGGGTTTGTTGTCTTGGACCATTTGTTACTTCCATGCTATGTTTCTTTTTTATATGTGGTGCCATTCCCTTTTTGTCCTGCAGTTTTTGCTAAAAAGTCTACTGATAATCTTACAATAGCTCTCTTGCATATGACTTATTTTTCCCTAAATGTTTGGAATGCAGTAGCCTGTGTTTGTATAGTGGAATATATGCAGCTCTAAGACAGTATGAAATCATGCAATTTTCAGCAGCATGGGTGGAACTAGAGGATGTCATGCTGGGTGAAATCTACCAAAAAGAGAGGGGTAGATACAGAATGATCTCTCTCCTTTGTGGAGAGAGATACACAGCGGAGTACAACAAAGGACCAAAGGCAACACAATGGGAGAACTAACCCACGCAGTTGAATTCCGGAGAGGGGGTGGGAAGAGGCAAGAATAGGAAGGGAAGGGCACTGGGACCCTGGGGGGGGGGAAGGTGGGAACACGACTAGTGGATGCGGTGGTGTGGGGTTGAAATTAGATGCATGTGAAACCATCTTTAACAGGATTGTGAATCTCAATCAATTACAGAATCTTAATCAATAAAAAAAATAAAAAATCTGTGTTTATATTTTACTTTTAATATTTTAATTATAAAGTATTTTGAGTTGCCTGTGGTTTATTTATTTTTATGCTTTATTAAATTTTGGAGTCACTTGTATTTGCTAAATTTCTTCAAGTTAGGAAAGTTATGGATATTACTTTTCAGATAGGGCATATGATTTTTTTTATTATTTATTATTTTATTTTTGCTTTTGGTTCACACCCGGCAATGCTCAGGGGTCACTCCTGACTCTGCACTCAGGAATTACTCGTGGCTGTGTTTGAGGGATCTTACGGGATGCTGGAGACAGAACCCCAGGTTGGCTGCTTGCTGTGCTCTCGCTCGGGCCCCAGGGCATAGGATTTTAGAGAAAGGATCTAGCCCTTTCTCTCTCTCAGATCCTTCTGGGATCATACAATGCAGATATTCCTCCTTGTTTAATATTTTCATATCTTCAATTCTTTATCTCAGCAAACTTCCTTTATTTTAGCAAACATTTAAAATTGTTGCTTTAAATGTTTCTCAGCAAGTTGTCTTGATCTGTTACTTCTTACCCTGCTCCCCCGAGTTTTTCCCAATTATTTGTGCCATATTCCCTTTTCTCCATTTTGTTTGAAATTGTATATTAATTTCTATGAGTTCATCTAAATAGATATCTTTTCTTAGCTTGATGTGTTTGCCTTATATTAAAATTACATGTTTCAGGGTATAATTCTGGGTTGTTTACCAAGAATATGTGGTATCCGTTACTTTATATACAAACATCTCTGTTCCTGCCTGGATGAGCCCCAGAGCTAGCACGACTTGAGGGGTGGAGGGACGGCAACAGCGACTAGTGCAGTTACTGAAGAGACCCTTGGACTCAGGCCTCCTTAGGGATTGCTATGACTGAGCTGAGAGGGAGGTTCACAAACATCTCCACCTTTAGGCCAATTCCACGGGCAAGAATTTCCCCAAAGCCTTGGGTTATCATTAACCCCACAGTTGTGGTCTGACTATAACCTACCAGTTCTTCAGCATAAATCTTCATGGATTCAGGCATGTGGGAGCTGTGGGTTTGAGCTGTGGTCAGGTCCTATTTCCAGTAGCTATCACAGACCAAGAAGGTATTTCTCTAGTTCTAGAGACTCTCTTCTGAGGTTGTATGTAGTCTGGGGTGGGAGATGTTATTGTGAGGTGGGAAATGTGACAGGACTTTGTTCCCAGTAACTTCTAAGAACAGTTAGTCCCAGAAAAATAAACTGTTTGCACGTCTGGGAGCTTTAAGCTCTGAATAGAGCCAGCAAGACTAGAGGTGGAGAAATAGTTCACTAGGGAATGTGCTTGTCTTGTGTGGCCCGCCCAGGTTCGAAGTGATCCCTGTGTCCAGACTCAGGCGTAAGCCCAGAGCACAATTGGGTATGACCTAACCCACCCCCACAAATAACAGTGATCTAAGCAACAGCCCTGGACAGTGAGAAAATAGGTGCTTCTGTAACAAGGAAATAAGTAGAAGAGCCTCTGTTACAAGACCACACACACAACTCACTCTGTGCCCAGTAATCTGCATTATCGGACCTTCGTCCACAGGCTCAGACTCAAGCTGCTGTCCAGCCCTGAGAGTAGTGGGCCCGCTTTTCAGTAACTATAGCTTAGACAAAGGTTGTGCCAGTGGCTACAAGAACTGCAGGATATTTCACGCTTCATTTCTGAGTCAATTCCTTTCTGTTCACAGCCCTACCCCACTTCTCTGTAGACTGCGTGATTCCTCAACCCTGTCTTTTCTTCAATTTTCTCCCACAAATTGAGTGCATCCTGTGACACTACCCCTTCTCCCCCCACCACCACCAAGGAATGAATTCCTGCTCACAAATCCAACCCAGTGAGAGCAGGTCTGATGTTTTTTCCTGTCTGTTCTTGTCATTGGAATAGTACATGAACCCCAGAAGTTACCTTCCTTGCAAATCTTTCTTAAGGACCTATTGGGTAGCTGACTCTTGCTATTGTTTTTCAACTGATTCCTTGTATTGCATCTCCCACCACCCTCTACTACATTGTGGCCAAAAATATCTTTATAAAACATGAACAGTACACACATCCATCTAAATGTTTCAAGGGTCCCCATTTCCTGCCAAACGGAAGTTAAAACCTATTGCCAATATCTTTTCTGAGAAGAGTTTTTGGTCCCTTGGGGTAAATGGCCAAAAACAGAACTGCTGGTTCATATGGAAGTTCAATTCTTAGTTTTTGAGACGTATCTATATTGTCTCCAAAAAAAGGCTGGACCGGTTGACATTCCCACCAGCAGTGTATAAAGGTTCTTTTCCTCCTACAACCACACCAGCACTGGTTGTTTTTGGTTTTTTTTTTCTGATGTGTGCCAACCTCTGGTGTGAGGTAATATTTCATTGTTGTTTTGATTTGTAGTTCCCAGATGGTAAGTGATAAATATTTTTCATATACTTGATAAATGTGTGTTTGTGCGTGTGTGTGCATCTTCTTTGAGAAAGTTTCTGTTCATCTCTTCTCTCTCCATTTTTTAGGGGATTGATTAATTTTTTTTATTGTTAATATTTACAGATTCCACATCTAAAAATCTACTCCAATGGTCATAAAATTTCTAATCAGAAAAAAAAACTGTTCTCTTGTATTTATTGCAATACTATTCACAACAGTCAAAATCTGAAAACAGTCCAAGTATCCAAGAGCAGATGACTGGATAAAGAAACTACGGTGTACATATAAACAATGGAATACTACTTGGTTATAAGAAAAAGCAACATCATGACATTTTCTGCGATGTGGATAGAACTGCAGGGTATCATGCTGAGTGAAGTCAGCCAGAAGGAGAAAGAAATAATGATGAGAGATCATGTGTGGGCTAAAAGTAGCAGAGACGAGAAATCAAAAAGTCCTAGCACAACAGAATGTAAGAGCTCGTCTACATAAACAAACTCACTGTGTCAGCAAGATGTAGGTGTAGAAAGGAGTGTTAGGCAAGGGGATGAGAGGCGAGACCCTGAGACAATGGTGGAGGAAAACAGTTGTTGGAACCCTGAATTCATGGAACACTATCATTGATAGTATTGCAAAATTGTAAGTCACAGTGACCAAAATAGAGAAACAAATTAAGCAAATACACCTAGAGTATCTGACCCTTTGCTTCAAGAGTCCTAGCCACGATTTAGTCTTTCTGCATCTTGCATACTGAATGTGCTTGGAAGCAATTATTTCCCAGACTTAACTTTGCTTTTTTGTGCTTTTTTACTTTTTTAAATTAAAAAAATGGAGGAGGGAGTCAAACCCAGTGATGCTCAGGGTTATTCCTGGCTCAGGAATAACCATATGGGATGCCAGGGTTTGAACCTGGGCTGACCAGGCAATAATCCTACCTGCTGTACTATGACTCCAACCTTTGTTTGTATTTTAAAAAGCTATACCCAAAAGATGAGTATTTTGGTTCCCTTCCAGTCCAGCTTCATGAATAAATCTTGTCCTGGTCCTGTTCCTTCTTTTCTGTAGGATTGCCAGTATTTTGAAATTTGGCTGTATAACACCCATACAGGAGGTATTTGTCTAGAAAGAGTTCATAATACACTGTGCTCCATGGGCATAGATAGCACCCTAGTACTCAGATAAACCCTGGGCTAAGTTTAATATTCTGCTCTTGCTACCATGAATTTTAAAATAAATGTATCTTTGAACCTCTGTCATATAAATGAAATCCACGTATCAACAGAGAAAAAGCACAAGTAGATTAGATGTACATCATATGCATGATTGCTGCTGTTGCTACATCAGTAATGGTGTAGCAGACATCATTGTGGTAATCCAATGAGTAGATTTGCCCACGTAAATCTACATGCGAAGGAGTTCAGCAAGACTCAACCTCACTATGAGGAAGGCTAGTGTGTTGCTTCTAAACTGATGGCTTACAGGGGCTAATCTTTCCCTTCAAAACAGGATTTACTTTGGATACAGAAAAAGACAATGCCATTCCAAGAAATATGAGCTACTAATGAGCCTATCATATCCTTTCTTATTTGTACTACTTCCCTGAATTATCAGCCACTTATCTTGAAATGTATAGCAGAAAAGAAAGGACACAGTAGGGAGAGCATTAGGTCATTTTTTTTTGTTAAGTTCTTCCTTACTTTACATATCAAGTAGACATTGTTTGTAGAATGTGTAGTTATCAAGGAGTTAAATTTAAAATTTACTGGGGCTGGAGCGATAGCCCAGCGGGTAGGGCGCTTACCTTGCACACGGCCAGCCCATGCCGGCCTGGGTTTGATCCCCGGCATCCCATATGGGTGCTCGGGGATGAGCACCGCCAGGAGTGATTCCTGAGTGCAGAGACAGGAGAAACCCCTGAGCATTGCCGGATGTGACCCAAAAAAGCAAAAAAAAAAAAAAATTAAAATTTACTTATTTTTCCCCACCCAAGAGAGAAGCTGATCTCAAGCCCGGCTCATCAGAGCCCCACCCTATAGAGAAGGGGATTTCAAGCCCTGGTATGTGGGTCTCAGCGACTAAAGTCACCAGGCTTCCATGGAGATGGAGCTGGGGGTCCCTCCCCCCCATACCATCCCAGAGGCCCGGTGGACCTGCCCATGAACTGCTGCCAGGCTGTCAGCCGTGATCCAAAGACACAGAAACATGGGGCAGAGCTGCTACTAGCTCTCCCAGTGATACGTGGCTACTTTGTGGCCACGAGGTACATCAAATTAGTAGAAACCAACCCCATTCTAGAAATTCAGATGCTCAATGCAAGAACAGAAGTAGACCAGATTAGCCCATATCAAACCAGGGGAAAAAGTCATGACTTTATCAATACCATTGCCATATATGGGCTTGCAATGGTCAATATAATTGGTGCCAGCTAAGGAAGCAGAGATGAGGATGGGGTGGGGGTGGAAAATGAGTGTCTTTGGTGGTGGGAACACACTGGTCCTGGGATTGGAGGGATTGGAGTGGGAACACACTGGTTTGTGTTGCATGATGAAACATTAAATAAATAATAAATTAAAAAATAGAAAGCTTAAAAAATTTACTTATTTTTGTTCAACAATTCCATGATTTTGGTAAGAATAAAATATGTAAGCTTGTATGAGCTTATTAAGTACAAACTTTATGACTGCATTAATTCTATATGACTTAGAAGCTCTTATATTTGAATTATTTGAATTTCAAGCTTATATTGCATGACATAATATTAAAATTCATGCTAATAATTAAAATTTTGAACGTTGATTACTTAGAATGACAAGAAATAATAATTCTTAAGCAGGACCAGGGAGATATGCTTTGTTCATGGCCAACTCCAGTTCTCACCACCACACTGCATATGACCCCTTGTGCATGGCCAGGAGTAATTCCTGGGCACAGAGCTAGGAGTCAGTACTAGGCACAGGTTATGAGGCAAAAAAAAATAATAAAGCAACCACAACAAAATGATATGACAAATCAAGAGTGATTAAATATCTGTATCTAATTTATTTATTTATTTATTTATTTGGTTTTGGGCCACACCCAGCAAAGCTCATGGGTTTCTCTCTGGCTAACTTTTGGCTTGGCATTCAGAGATTGTTCCAGGTATGGCATAGAGGGTCCCTGGATGCTCAGGGATAACTCATGGCTAGGCTCTGGTGGTTCTATGGAGTACTCAGGATCAAACCCAGATCAACCAAGTACAAGGCAAACTCCCTACTTGAGGAGCTATCACTCTGCTTTTAATAGCTCTGTAATTTAGTACCTTTAATAATAATTATTTTTCTTTTTTAAAAAAATGGCTCTGGCCTTTCATTGTATGCTGGAGCCTCCAATTATGTTCACAAGGGGAAAAGTGCCATTTACTTTCCTAATTACTAACTCTCAACTTACATTTATAAAGGTGAATCTGAGCATGGGAAGGCCCACTGAGTAAGGCCTACTGTGTTGTGCTTCAGACTGACTAAAGATCAAGAAAGTTGTCAGTTCTGATGGTGCAGTTCTAAATAAGCTCTTTCCCTGTCATCTGGTTCTGTCTCTATGAGAAACAGAGATATTTCCAAGAAATAGAAAAAGAACCCCCATTTGACCCAGTGATACCACTTCTAGCATCTATCCTCCAAAGATAAAACCATTAGTTTTAAGGGATATGCTTATGGTCATCACAGTACTTAGTACAATATTTAAGATATGAAACAGTCAAAATTCCCAATTAAGGATGAAAGGATCAAGAAGTTGTGGTATTTACACACAATTTAATACTATGCAGATCTAAGAAAGAACAAAATTATGCAATTTGCCACACCATGGATGACCTAGAGGGTATCATGCCAAGAGAAGTCCGTCAGAAGGGAGCAGATAGATGCAGAATGATCTTATATGTGGGACTGAAAGATACATAGCAAAGGACCCAAAGACAACACAGCAGGAGAACTGATCAACTCAGCTGAGTGTGTGGGGAGAGGTGTTGAAAGCCCCGGGGATCCTTGGGGAAGGGAAGTGGATACACTGGTGATGGGGGTACTGTTGGAATTATGTGCCTAGAAACCATCATCAATAGTATTGTAAATCACAAAACCTCAATCAACTAAGGCAGTTAAAGGGCCAGAGCAATAGCATAAAGATAGAAAGCACTTTTCTAAAGTATTTTTTTGTATTTTTAACAACATTCTCAAACCAACCCCACCACCACAATAAACCCAACCTCATCCCCCCCCCCCCCCCCCCCCCTTTAACATCTAAATTATTTTTATTCTATCTCTCCATCTACCTCATTTCCTTTTTTAATTATTTTTTTTTTTTTTTTTTTTTATTTATATTTTTTAAGGTTAAAAAACCCACCTCAATTATTCAAACACCCACCCCCCCCCCCCACACTTTTCTTGCATGCAATTGACCCAGGTTCTATTTCAAGCATCCATCTGACCTCTACTGCCATACCAGGAACAATCTCTGAATGCAAAGCCAAAAGTTAAGTCCTGAGCACTACTGGATATGACCCCAAAATAAAGAACAACAAAAAAACTATTAAAAAATCAGTATCCTTCCTTTGCAGTGTCTTACACAAGGAACACAGTGTTGACAAAAATGAACTAATATTACCACACCTTGTGGGAAGAGAAGTGCATGTTTCAGATGAGGAGAAATAAGAACTACAGAACTTATGACCCCAGGCTCTGACTCAGGAGGGAGCATGAGCAAGCTCTTGAGATGTGTGTACTATTTCTGGTTCAGAAAGTGGCAACAAGACCACCAGAGTTTCCAGCTAGTATATCACCAATCATAATAACAAGAACACACATCCTTTTGAGGTAGCTGCAAAGACAGAAAGTTTTATATAAGTACTCTTCTAAAAACTAGTAACAAGCAGTCATTTCCTGGCAAGTCTACCATGCACAGAAACTCCCCAATAGGAAATCAGACAATATTTGCACTTACTACTAGATTTCTGGGAAGTGACTTCAAAGAAGCAAACCAATTTCATCTAATTTAAGACACTGATAATTAATAGAAGAAAATCTTTTATAAGTGCAGTATTTGCTGAAAGACTTCAAGAAAAAAAATTTTATGAGGAATGCTAAAAAATATGAAGTCAAGAATTGAGGTATGTGGGAGCCAGACCTATAGTCCAGCGGGT
>JAJIBD010017880.1:0-13093 GCA_021461705.1 Cryptotis parvus
CAATAGTCAGAATCTGGAAACAACCTGAGTGCCCGAGAACAGATGACTGGATAAAGAAAAATATGGTATCTACACAATGGAATACTACACAGCTGTTAGGAAAAACAAAGTTATGAAATTAACCTATAAATAGGTGGACATGGAGAGGATCATGCTGAGTGAAATTAGCAGAAGGAAAAGGACAGATATAGAATGACTGCATTCATTTGTGGGATATAAAAAATAGCATGATCCCATTATACAGGGCCAGACAAAACATGGATCAGGAGGTCTTGTCAGTGGGTAGAACAGAATGCAAATGTCTGGGAGTCAGAGGTTAGGTAATACAGAGAAAGGAACAGTATACTAATAATTATTGTAAATGATAATACCACCGTAGAACTGAGCATTGAAAGTAGGCAAAAGATATACAGGATAACCTCTAAATGTATGTATTGCAAGCCACAATGCATGAGAGAGAGAGAGAGAGAGAGAGAGAGAGAGAGAGAGAGAGAGAGAGAGAGAGAAGTGTAAATTGCTTGCATAGAGGCAGGCTGGGGGAGGGGTTGAATCAGGGACATTGGTGGTGGGAAATGAGCACCGGTGGAGGGAAGGGTGCTGGGACACTGTATGACCGAAACCCAAATATGAACACTTTGTAACTATATATCTCACGGTAATATAATGAAATTAAAAAAAATAAACAGATAAATAAAATGAATGCTACCCCTTAAAAAGAGTGTAAATATCTCAGTACCTTTAACATATGGTCATGTTAAAATGAAAATGATTTAGATTTATTAGATTAAATGCATAAGTTAATTTTTGTCCTGTTTTTACTGTAATGGATGTAGCTACTCTAATGTATGTTAAAGTTTGAATCCAATCATATTTCTACTAGATGGTACTGATTTAGATCAAAGAGATATTTGAAATTGTTCTTTAAGACAGAAGCATGTATTAACATAGAAGAGTATTCTAAGAAGCATGAGTGTGGTTGCATTCCTCTGAGGCTTTAAGCCAAGATCTACACTCCTACCTTTTTTTTTTTTTCTTTTTGGGTCACACCCGCGACACTCAGGGGTTACTCCTGGTTCTGCACTCAGAATTACTCCTGGCAGTGCTCAGCGGACCATATGGGATGCCGGGGATCAAACCCAGGCCGGCACAGGCCGGCCGCTGCAAGGCAACGCCCTAACCCGCTGGGCCATCGCTCCAGCCCCCTACACTCCTACCTTTTAAAAAAAAATTTTTATTATACCACCGTGAGACATACAATTACAAAGGTGTTCATAATTGGTTCTTGGTAATACAGTGTTCCAGCACCCATCCCTACACCAGTGCCCCATTTCCACCACCAATGTACCCCACCCCTCCCACCCACCCCCCAGCCTGCCTCAATAGCAAGTAGCCCTGTTTCCTCTCTTTTCTCTCTCTGTCTCTGCATCTCTCTTCCCTCTTCTTTACACGTTGTGGCTAGCCCTGCAGATATATAGAGTTTATCACTTAAGTCTCTTTGTGTATATTCAATGGGGAGTTTTAATCTGCCATTACCATTTCACACACTTGATAAAACACTGGTATCTATTTATATCCTATTAATGAATGCAGTCATTCTATATCTGTCCTTTTCCTTCTGACTAATTTCACTCCACATGATAGTCTCCATGTCCATCCATTTGCAACACTCCTTCCTTTTAAACAAAAGTTTATTCTCTACCACACACCCCTCTCAGTCATTCCACCCTCTTGTCTCAGCTTATCTCCTATGAAATCACCACTAGGATTGGCTGGGAGTATCGCAGAGTTTTATAATAACCTGTCTCATCTCTATGCCCTTATAACCAGTCAGAATGATGTTCATGCTCATAACTCTATTTTGTTATCCTTTCAAGAAGAACTGAAGTGGTCAATCTAATAAATAATTTTGTAACAGCTTCTGGTATTTTGTTTTATATCCAAATGCCACATTGACTGATACTTACAAGATTTGGGGCACATCATCAAATACTCTTTCTTCTGAGTAAGATTCTGCTTAGCTTAATGGTTTTAGTTCAGCTGTTCCAAACACATTTAGAGAAGAGCCTGATACTATTTGATATTCTTCTTTCTTAACACCTCTTGGTACCACTTGACAAACTAGAGGGTTCACTTCTTCCACAGACTTGTGGCTGCTCCAACATCTAATGGTTATGGGAAAATAATTCAACAGGAGATACCTATTTTAACCTGAAGTGAATTTCATGGTAGCTAATATCCACAACATAGGGATATGTATTATGACATTTTTCCTGAATCCCTATTATTAAATTTAATTTCATTAGTGTGGGGTCAGTATTTATTTTTAGTCCTCCAAAATGCCTTTGAAGATGGCTCAGTGAGAAACTAAGTCTCAAAAAGTTTATGAAAAAAACCTTGTAATTTGCATTTGATTGCTATGAGTAGCACTGTGAAGGACAAATACAAAATACTCTATGTCTTTTTAGATACTTCTATTGAAAGCCCTTTTTCTAAATAAAATCATGGTGATAATGTCGTTAAATATAGAAACCAAAGTAAAAAGCGATAAATTAAAGATAACATAATGCTACTGTTTTATGCCTGTAGGCATAAATTTTTTTAAAATTCTTGATTATACCATTGTATACCCTGCCGCAGCTTTTTCCTCAATCCGGCCCAGGTATGCTGGTCCAGAGACTCTCACACATGGGGCAGAGCTGTTCCTTGCTCTCCCTGTGCAAAGCCGTTCATGAGGCAGTCGGGAGGCATGGCAGGTTCTAGCCCTAGCCCACCACCTCGGCAGAGCCTCACAACAAGCCAGACCACTGCTCCTCACTCCACGGGCGCCGCCATTTTCCACTTCTGGACTTCCCTCTCGTCAGAACTCCACCCAGCAGACCAGCCCATCACAGCCCGGATCACCGACACCCACCCTGCCGCAGCTTTTTTCCTCAATCCGCCCAGGTATGCTGGTCCAGAGACTCTCACACATGGGGCAGAGCTGTTCCTTGCTCTCCCTGTGCAAAGCCGCTCATGAGGCAGTTGGGAAGCATGGCGGGTTCTAGCCCTGGCCCACCACCTCGGCAGAGCCTCACAACAAGCCAGACCACCGCCCCTCACTCCACGGGCGCCGCCATTTTCTTGTGGCCACGCGGGCGAGCGGTTCATCAATAAATGCTTTATTTGGAGGTGTTTAAAAGAGTTTGCCTCCCGCTCGACAAGCCTGGCAAGCTTCTCGTGTTGTATATGATATGCCAAATTCCAGTAACAATTATATTAGGTCATTCCCATGACCTAATATAATGGTTTAAGGCTATTTATGTTCCTGTAACAAGCCGATGCCCCCTGGCTCTACTGGCATGAGACAGGACATATGGAGATATTACTGGTGCCCGCTCTAGCAAATAGATGATCAACGGGAAGATCGTGATCGTGACCATTGTGAGATATAAAATTACATGATGTTCATGTTTGAGTTTTGGTTTTACAGTGTTCCAACACCCATCCCTTCACCCATGCCCATTTCCCACCACCGATGTCCCAAATTCCCTCCCTCCGCCCCAGCCTGCCTTCATGGCAGGTTCTTTATATCTTTTCTCTCTTTCTCTCTCTCTTTCTCTCTGTCCTTCTCTCTTCCCTTTCTTACACATTGTGGGTTGCAATACATACATTTAGAGGTTATCTTGTCTACCTTTTGCTATATTCAATGCTCAGTTCTTGGATGGTATTATTCTCAACAATGATAATAACAGCAAACTGTTTTGTAGGCATAAATTTTGCTTTCAGCATATTCTTATGATGATATCGGACTTCCATTATTACTTCTTTCTTATTCATTCTTTTTATTTTTTTAATTCATTCTTTTTAAAAACATGGGAATGAACCTAAGTAAGGGATAGAAAGCAATATTTACATAGTTGCTCCTATTTATAATCTAGAAATTAGATATATTTTATGGTTCAATGCCATAAATTATTTTATAGTTTTTCAGCAAGTTCTAGGATTTATTCAAGAGAAGGAAAGATACGCTCTGAAGTATGGACTTGTGTATCAGAGATGAATACTGCTACCTTTAATCAAATACAGATATAACCTATTTTTTTCACTTAATAATTTTGGGGGTTTATTGACTCTCATATGACTGTATTATATTCAGCTTTAGTACATCTAGAATATTAATGCATGTTGAAAGAACACATTGATGTGACTGTTTTCCTAATTATTACCTTAGAAATGAAACATGGAGAGAACACAGAAGCAGAGGTATAAGACCTGAATCCAGGCAGTCACAGGAAGAGAAATAGGATCTGGAGAAAGAAAGAATTCTTTGTACATTGTAAAGTGACAAGCAAACCAAAGTAGATCATGAACTATCAAAGTTGATGCCAAGATATTTATTTAGTATGATTCAGGAAAATGATAAGCATTGTGTCTCTTTTTTAGTCAATAAGACATTCGTAAACTAAAAGATACTTAGTGCTTTTTATTTGTATATTTTTGAGCATAAAAATAATTTGTTTATAGGGCCGGAGCAATATCCCAGCGGGTAGGGCGTTTGCCTTGCACGCAGCCGGACTGTGCTGGCCCGGGTTCATCCCCGGCATCCCATATGGCCCCCCCAAGTACCGCCAGGGAGTAATTCCTGAGTGCAGAGCCAGGAGAAACCCCTGAGTATTGCCTGGTGTGACCCTCCCCAAAGAAAGCAAAAAATTCATTTATAGAAGCAAAATATATTTAATCTGTGTATCTGGTTGAATTTTGAATAGATTCCCATGAAAGAAAATGAATCACTGTTTTCAATAACTATTAAAAATGGAACCTAACAAATTAATGCAGATTTTAATTCAGCTGTGTGTTCTTATGAATGCCAGACAAGATTGGACTAGGATGTTATGATGTGTTGCCCTCTTATTTTAAACCAATGGAAATTACCAAGAAAGTTTTTCACCCAGATTTATTTGTTGGTTCTTGTATCCCTTTGTCTTCTGACCAATATCTGACCTTTGTCCCCCTGAATAACCACCCTGGCATGGCAGCTGGACCTTCTCTAGATAATTTTTAGAATAATAAATGATGTTTTCAGTGGCATTATTTCTTGATCTGTTAGTCTTATAATTCTGTAGACTCTTAAAATCTTTGTTTTAAAAAAATCCTTTCTCGATGTCTTGATATTGACTTTAAGTTCTCCTTGATAGTCTTTTTTTCGGTTTTATTTTGGCTTGGTTTGGTTTTTTTTTTTGTTTCCTGTCTGGGCCATACCCAGCTTAACTTCTGGCTTACTCCTTGCTTTGTGCTCAGGAAGCAGGAGGACTGTATGTGGTATTGGGGATCCAAACACCCTGTTCATGTCAAGGCATCTACTCACTGTATTCTCTCTTTGACCCTCCATAGTGCACATTTATATTTGTGTAGTAAACAGTTTTGAGTCCCTACAATGTCTTGGTTGTTATAGGTTTCATACTGCTTTAAGATTAATGCTATTCTCCCCCTTAGGGAATTTGTAATATGGTTGTGACTAATTCTTCAACAAAATAAAAGTGATAATTATTTAAAATGTAATCATCTCTTTTTCACTTGATCACTTGAATCCCATTATTCATCGATTTGCTTGAGTGGGGGCCAGTAACATTTCCATTGGACCCTATCACGTGCCAATGTAGCCCAATGGCATCTGGTTGATTCAGGAATACGAATAGCCTCAAACCATTCCTTCAGGGTCTTGACAAGGAAGTCTGACCATCTTGTGAGTGGGCGGCCACGTGATTCTTTGACATCCTGTGGTAAGAGCTCTTAACTGGATGTTGGTAAGAGCTCTAGTCCAGCGGTCATTTCCAAATCGCATTACATGTCCAGCCCATCTGATTTTCGATGCCTTGGCAAAGGAGACAGCGCCCCCTGATTTTGGAATAGCGACAGAGGTCGGAACTCCAGATTCCTTCTCTCACTTGAGTGAGGCATGATATTCCAAGCATAGCTCTTTCGATTCCTCTCTGGGAGACCCGAATAGCATTCTCATCCTGCTTTCATAGGGCCCAGGTCTCTGAGGCGTATGTTAATTCAGGGAGAACAGTGGAGTCAAAGAGATGTGCCCGAGCCAGAAATTCTTTTGTCCTTTTCTTAGCTATTTCTTCGATGCCTTTGAAGTCATTCCATGCCTCTCTCTTCCTCCTGCACAGCTCAGGTTTTAGGTCATTCATCATGTTGACTTCTCAACCTAGGTACACATAACTGCTGCATTCAGAGATGTCTGTTCCATTGAGAGTGAATGGGGATTCTGGACAATAACAAATATAGACCTCATTCCCATGACCTGATGTAACAATTATGACCACAGTAACAATTATAGACCTCATTCCCATGACCTGATGGAATGGTTTGAGGATCTTTATGTTCCTGGAGCAAGCAGGTGCCCCTTTGGCTCTACTAGCATGAGACAGGACATATGGAGATGTTACTGGTGCCCACTCGAGCAAATGATGATGAACGGGAAGACAGTGATACAGTGATACAATGTGGGGCCTCTGGAACTAGTTCATTTTTTCATAAACACAGTTTTCTTTAGATTCAGCTCTAGACCTATCTTTCCACATTCTCGGTTGAAGTCAGCCAGCCCTTTGTGCCGCTTGACTAATGATTGGTGTTATTAGAACGATGTCATCAGCGAAGCGGAGGTGGTGTAGTTGCCGACCATCTATCTTCACTCCCATTCCTTCACATTCTAATTGTTGCATGATGTTCTCGAGGGTGGCACTGAAGAGTTTTGGTGAAATGGTATCACCCTGTCGAACCACTTTTTGACATCATTGATCACTTCTTTGTAGAATGGTGAGATCCTGGTGGTGAATTCGTAATACAGCTCACAAAGGATCTTGATGTATTGGGGTTGAACACCCTGTTTGGCTAGGGCTTCAATCACTGCTTCAGTCTCCACAGAAGCAAAGGCTTTCTTTAAATCAATGAACATGAGGCAGAGTGGCATCTTGTACTCCCTACAAACCTCAATGAGCCTGGTTACCGTGTGGATATGGTCGATTGTGCTGAATCCTTTCCAGAAGCCAGTTTGCTCGAATATTTGTCCTTCATGCAGTGTCCTGCCAATCCTGTTCAGGGATGACTCATGTAAACAGCTTGTAGATGACAGACAACAGGAAGATGGGGGGATAGTTGCCGATGTCGTGAATGTCTTCCTTCTTGAACAGTAGAATTGTCCTGCTGGTTTTCCATTGGGAGGGCACTTTACATTTGGACAGGTAGCGTGTGAATAGCCGAGCTAATGTATTGATGAGTACCGACAGCAGATTCTTCAGGTGTTCAGGTCTGACTTTGTCTGGGCCTGGTGCTGTTTCCTTCTTTACCAACGAAATGGCATGTTGGATTCCAGAAGGGAGAATGTTGGGAATGACATATCCATCTTGTGGAATTTGGTATGTGGGCAGGTGGACGTGGCTATCAAAGAGATCTGAGTAGAAGTCCTGGATAATCTTCTCCATTGCCTTTCTGGAAGATGTGATAGATCCATCAGGGTGTCGGAAGGCATTCATCTTGGTCTTATAGTTGGCGAAGGAAAGGTGGGCGCTGTGAATGCTTTTCCCCGCTTCTGGTGCATCTTCCAGTATTTCTGCTCTTCAGTCTTTGAGGTCTTCTTTATCGCTTCTCTGCACTGCTGAGCAAGCTTGGACGTTAGCATTTGGTCTCCTGAGGCTCGCGCCTTGGCCTGCCACATTGGCGAAAAAGCTTGAGAGTTTCTGAAGACAGGCGTCCTTTTGTGTCTTTCTCTCTCGCATTCTTCACACAATCATAGAGGTGCTGAACCAGTCGGGTTGTATTCTTCATCGATGTCGTCAATGATGGTATCTTCTCATGTTGCTGCAATGGTGCCAAAGAGTTCCCAGTTGGTGGTCGTTCTGGGAGTTCTCTTCTTAAACTCTGCAGCCTTTTCTCCCCATTGTGGGAAGTAGAATTTTGCACGAAGGAGACGATGGTCCGATTCTGTTTGGAAGTTGGGATGACAGCAACATCGGTCAGACAAAACCGTCGATTGAAGATGATGTGGTCAATTTCATTGTGGAACTGTCCACCAGGAGATTCCAATGTCCAATGTTTCGCTTCAACCTTCTGGAACTCTGAGTTCCCATGAATGGTCTTGGTGGACATGATGAACTCAAATAGTCTCTCACCATGTTCGTTCCATTCTAGGCCATGAGTCCCATTGTGGAGTTCTTCAGCCGATCTTCTCGGTCCTATCTTGGCATTAAAATCACCCACTATGATCTTGTAGAAGGTGTGGTCTTTTTTTATAGAACGCCTCCAGTTCCATGTAGAATTTCTCAATTTCATCTCCTTTGTATGTGAATGTTGGTGAGTAGACAATGAAGATAGAAATTGCTGGTAGTGGGCCATATCTCTTCAAGTGTAATCATTCTATCCCGCTTATTAGGCATTCAAATGAATCAGTGTTGATGGCCATGTTTGTGTTGACAAGAACACCAACGTCACCGGTGCCTCTTTTCGTCGCATGCTCCAAGGAACTATTCTTTTACGGTGTCAAATACAGCATGATGCGACTGACACCTCCTCGTCTCAGACAGACCAATGATGTCATACTTGATCTTTTGCACTTGCACCATCAGATCCCTCAATATATGCTTCTGATGCCAGCATGCGTGTGTTGAAAGCACAGATAGTCATTTTAGTCCTTCATTTTCGTAGCCTAGGATGGCCGTGAAATTTTATCAGGCACTGTTTGTTCGCCTTTCTTTCTGCTGCCGTATTAAGGGCTCTTTTGGGGTCAGGAAAATAAGCATTTTTGTTACTGGTTTTGGCATATTGAACACACATCGGACAGCTTGCCAGGCTCTGGCGTGCGGGCGTTATACTCTCATTACCTTGTGGAGCTCTCTCAGAGGGGTGGGGTAGAATATTCATTGTAAGTGGTCGCCTCGCAATGGGGAAAGCTGGTTTCTGCTCTACCGGGTGTATCTGTGTCTGGCCCCAAGCATTCCTGGGCTTGAAATACTCTCATCTGAAGGGCAGGTCTCTGCAGGGTGGGTCCTTGTAGGCTGGGTTTCTGACAAGCCAGGCTGGAGACTGGCTTAATGTCTTGGGTGGAGATCTTATGAGCTGAGGAGTGTGGATATTGAAGATCGCTGCCAGCAAGGTGTGGGGGTTTCTCTGGGGTTCTTCTGAGGCTCTGTCGGGATGGTGGATCGGGTTGGAAGTCCCTCTTGTGGTCCATGTAATGCAGGGGGTTCAACGGGAAAGTTGGTTTCTGCTCTGCTGCAGGCTGTATCTGGGTCTCATAAAAAGAGACACATCTCTTTTATGATCATTATTTAAACATTTATTTTTATTTTCTATTAAAATTTTATTTTTTGGTACACATAAAAGCTGTAGTATAGCATATATCAAGGGGCATTTACATTTAACTACAGAAACTAATTACAGACTAACAATTTTAACTAAAGAAACAATTTAGGCAATTATTTTCTTTTTGGGGATTCCTACATGGTAGTGCTCAGCTGCTAAACTTGATGTACTATAAGCCTTTTTTGCAGGGCTTGGGAGCTGTACACAGAGTCAGGGATTGATCCAGGCTTTCGTGCACTCGAGGAAAGTCTTAAATTCTCCACTCTCTCAGTGGCCAGTAAATAAAATTTTTTATAGTCAGATACAAAATTTGAGAAGCAAATTGAGAAATCGCTCCAAACTCAGTTCAAAGAGAGTACATTCCTTGTTTTCCTTCTGCGCTTAATTTTTCCCTGATTTGCATATGAATAAATATGATGAGCTATTTGAGCTTTATAATTTTGTATTAACATTTTAGGAATTTCGTACCAAAGTACCACAGAGTTCATGTATTAAACATCATAAATTAATTTTCTCAAAATTCCAAAGTCTGTAAGTATGAGATAAAGAGGTCGAAAAGGTTGATGCCTTTATTGAGAAAAGATCTCTTTCATGTCTCTCCTTTAGTTTTATTTGTTCATCTGTCTTTGTTAATTAGTGTTTATTGGTTGAGGTTCTGTGCTTTACAGTACAGATACTGGTGGTTTCCTATGCACGTAATTCCAATTCCACACACGCTTGTGTACCCACCTCCATTTCCAAGGACTCCTCCCCACCTCCCTTTCCTGCCTCACAACTCAGCTTTGCTCTTGTGTCTCCTTTGTTGTCACCTCGGTATGTGCCTTTTGGTGCTACATATGAGTGAGATCATTCTGTTTCTATCCATTTCTCTCTGTCGCCTAGCAGGATATCGCTCAGTTCTGTGTTGCTGCTAATTGCATGATTTTGTTCGCTTCTTAGAGCTTCATAATACCCCATTGTGTATATATACACAACTTATGATCCATTCGTCTGTAGTTAGAAATTGTGTTTCCATGCCTCAGCTGTTATAAAAAGTGTGGTCATGAACATATATGAGTATAATCCCGTTCAAATCAGTATCTTTTTGCATTTGAGATACCAAGAAGTTGTCTCCTTGGCTTTTGATGAACATCTTATTCATGTGTTTTCCTGTGGTCTTTCTTCTGTGTGTATCTCTGACTGTACTCTTTTTATGACAACATATTGGGTTACTGTCCACCCTTTGGAGTTTGTTGAATGTAATTAGCTATGTTGAAATGCAGTCATATTCTGAGGCATATTCTGAGGTTTTTTTTTTAAATTTCTGCTAGATGTCAGAGTACACTGTGATTGAATTTTTTAAATCAATATAGCCAAATAAAGTGGGAAAAATGCCAGCTTCCTTTTTATTCATTCAGAATAGATATGTTATTTTCACGCAGAGTGACAGTATACGGTGCCTTTGAGAGTAAAGAGAGCTGCTGTGGGCTTTGATACACTTCAAAATCCAGCTAAAATTCTGCTTCTTCTTTTTCATAGGTCCCTCTGATTTCAGTGAGAGCCATTTCCACTGAAAAGCTGTCAAAGTTTTGAGTTTAAATAGACTTTGTTTCTCCAACTATGTAAAGTGCTTTAAGGCTAAAACTATATAATGAAATCTCAGCATTTGATTTATCTAATTAACAAAAACGTCCAGCTGCTTCATAGATATTTGTCAGAAAGAATCAAGTGTAAAAATTAGCTCTGACTTCTTCCTGCATAAACATCAAAACTCATGTAGGTATAAATTGCATTAATAATGAGATTAACTAAAATTAAATTTTATATAAAATAAAATAAAAATTAATAATCAAATATCTCTCCCATCTGTAGCCACTTCAGTAATGGCCACGGTAACCACAAGGGAAGTTAGTTCTGTGGTCAGTTTTCATTAGTCATAGGACTAGAATTGTTTGCAGTTTTCTATAACTACTTACTAAGTCTTCTTCACTTGCTGTTCAGGTCCTGGGATCATTTTAATATTCTTTTTATTTCACTGTTGACTTCTTAGTCTTCATTACTAATCCTCTTTTTTCTTACTCCATTATGTCTGCTTAAAATTAAAATATTCAAGGATCTTGAAAATCAATCCTTTTTTATTCTTTAATCCCTCTGATGTGTTCAAAATATAGTGTTTTAGTTCCCCCAAAAAATGCTGATCACTTCTAAATATATTCAGTTCATGTTCATTTCTTTACTACTGAACTTACTGATGTATTGATCTAAATGTATACAACAGCCTATTTAATAGTAGAAAACTCAACATGTCCCAAATTGATCTTCTCTTATTTCTCAACTTCTTCATCTATTGTCCTTCTAACTTTCATTAATAGAGTTCATCCTTCTTTCTTAGACCAAAATGTTTGACTTTCTCATATTCTTACACCCAATTCATTTTTCTTAAGGCTGTTATTGACTCCACTTTTAAAATGCATCCAAAACTATAATCACTGTTAACACCTCTACTGCTAACACCCTCACTAAGCCACTGTAATTTCTCATGTATATGCCTCTGAAGTACCTCACTCATCTCCTGCCTGTTCTCATCTCATATTTCACTCTATTTTTTAGCACAATGACCAGACTGTTTCTTCCAAAATTTAGATCAAGCCACTCCTTTGATTAGAATTCCACCCGTTTTTTCATTGTGCTTTGTACAGAAGTCAGAGTTCTTTGCAGGGATGTGCAAGTTTTCTCACCGTCTGGTCTCCAGACTCTGATTTTGTCTTTTGCTTTTTCCTCTCTTGATCTCTCTCACCAACCTGGGATCAAAACCTTGGATAAGGGCCCCTAGCCTTGCAGTAGTGTCCCTTTCCCTCAAATACTGTCTTCTAGAAAGCTCTTACCTTCATTAATCTTTTGTTCAAATGCCTCACTGTCTCTCAGTGAAGCTTAGGTTACCAGAATTTTGCTACTAAAATTGCAAATATCCTTCTAATCCACACATCAGTTGCGCTTTCATTGAATCAAATAATTTTCAACTTGTATGTGTTCTTCAACTGAGATAATACTTTTTGAGAAAATGTAAATGCTTGTGTGTTCTAGAGGTACATTATATAATCACAGAAGTGATTCTTTCTCTTCACCACTGTCCACAAACCCTTCCAGTCCGTATTGTTTTTTTGTAAGGGTATATGCAGCTGTCACTGAGAACTGTCTGAGACGCTGAAGTAATATCAAAACTTTGCTTGAAGACGATTTTAACAAAGCTAGCCATTGATAAACAGTGAAAATTATGGAAGTTTTCAGACAGAAACAAAAGGGGAGTCAGAAGAATGAGAATAGTGGCTTTTGGGGCTTTTGGTGGCAGTGTAATACTGGTGACAAGTTTTGGTGACACCGAATTGGTGACGAATAAAGGGGTGAGGCCACAGGCTAATATTCTGTGCAACTGTAAACCAATGATGTCATATTGAAGTGGGAGGCTACACCCTGGAATTGTAAAGAATTATAAACCAGTGATAAATTAATGACTATTTTTGTCATCTTTATTTAATTTTGAACTACCAAACATAGTTAGTGATTATCACCCAGAGTAGTCCTGGCCCCTTTGGCACCACTAATGAGGCCCCATTAAATGACTGCTGGACTGTTAAATTAGTGAATTATTTAAAACAGGGATAATAATGAAATATTAGTTAGATAGTATAATTACTGCCTTAGGGTTGTACAACTGTTTAAAGAATGAATATCTTTTTAGGTTTAAGACTATGGTCTAAGTCTGACTTTA
>JAJIBD010017882.1:0-33277 GCA_021461705.1 Cryptotis parvus
CACATCCTGACTATTTTCTATTATAGCAGAAATCTGCTTGATATTTCCAAAGACACTTTCATGGAGAAATCATGAGGAATGAAAAGGTAAAACTATTACAAGAATGTATTTAGCATATGCGTTTCCAAGCCTGGATTTACTACTCTTTAAAACTTAAGTAGCTTAACAGGCTTACTAGATTTGCTATTCTATATACAATTTATGAAGGCCTTAAATCTCCTTTTCCTGGATCATTACTTTCTGGCCTTGAAGAAAGAATAGAACTTCGCCTAGAGTCTGTCTCCCTTTTCCCTCTCACTGTAGTGCTTGGTGCTAGAGAGCTAGAGTCAAGGAAGATCCAGTTTCTCCCTTTGAAGAGCTCCCAGTCCGCCAGTCTGCTGAACTGGATTCCATTCCAGTGATCATCTTTTCCACTCATCAGCATATGGTGCCAGGGTAATAGGCCTTTTTCTTCTCTGAGTGGCAGAAAGCTGATAACCCCCGATGAAGCTCCTGAAGATTTTCCATTTAGTCTTGTTTCAGTGTCCAAGGAAGAAATAGGAACAATTTTGAATTTTGAAAAAAAATTAAAAAAAAACACTTTAAACCAAACAGTGATATAATGCTACTGTGAATTCCACATTGCCTTTATATGAATCTGTAGATTAAAATATATGACCTTAACAGATGGTTTTGGGAGGGGCCCATCACCTCTGGGGGTCCCAGAAGCAGCTGGATGAGACTCATCCACCACCCTAGCCACCACCTTTGCTGTCCGGACTCTGGGATATTACCTCACGACCAGATTAACAGAGAAAAACCAGTTTGAGCCCAGGTAGGCAGCTCCCAGAGGCGGGAATCACTGGGAATTCGTCAGATGGAGTCAGGGGTCAGCCTTCCCCCTCCATTTTGTCGAGCCTGGTGGCCCCCGCCCAGTAGCTGCCCCTGGGGTGACCAGCCATAGCATACCGGGCCTCGGACGCATCTGGGGAAGCTGGAACTCTGCTTTCCCCAGGCTAAGCTGACCATGGGGCTCCCAGGAGGACAGATGGGTTTTGGGAAGTGGGCCCATCACCTCTGGGGGTCCCGGAAGCAGCCGGATGAGACTCGCCAACCACACTAGCCACCACCTTTGCTGTCCGGACGCTGGGATACTACCTCACAACCAGATTAACAGAGCAAAACCAGTTCGAGCCCAGGTCGCGTGGCTGCTTGCAGCCGCACAGTCCATCAAAATAGTGGAAACAGTGATGTCTTTTGATGCACTGCATTCTACGATGTGCAGGAAAGTTTGGCAGGAGGGAGAGATAGAGAGGAGAGAAAAGACATACAGAACCCGCCAAGTGGTTGAGGTGTGGGAGGGGGAGGGAGGTGGGGACATTGGTGATGGGAAATGGGTTTGGGTGGAGGGATGGGTGTTGGAACACTGTGGAACCGAAACTCTACATGAGCATCTTGCAATTGTATGTCTAAAAGTGGTGTAATAAAATTTGGGAAAAGAAAAAAGAAAAAAAAAAATACATGACCTTAGGGATGGAGAGATAAAGCAAGGCCTTCTACGTGACTGACTCTGGTTTGATCCCTGGCACCATATATGGTCCGAAAGCACTAACAGGAGTGAGCCCTGTGCACAAGGCCAGGACTAAACACTGAGCACTGAAGGGTGAGGCCTAAAAACCAAAAAAAATAAGATATAATTAATGACTTCATTTTCATGCATGTGCAGAATAGTTGTTGTTCAGCAAATGGGTAATGCTTGGTAGAGTTACAAACTTGTGAACTTGGAATTACTCCAAGGTCCTTATTTTTATTTAAAACTTTTTATTATACCACAGTGAGATATACAATTACAAAAGTGTTCATATTTGGGTTTCAGTCATACAGTGTTCCAGCCCCCATCCCTCCACCAGTGCCCATTTCCCTCCACCGATTCCCCTTCCCCAGCCTGTGTCTATGGCAGGCAATTTTCACTTCTCTCTCTCTCTCTCTCTCTTTCTTCTCTTACACATTGTGGTTTGCAATACATACATTTAGAGGTTATTATGTATATCATTTTGCCTACTTTCAATGCTCAGTTCTATGCTGGTATTATCATTTACAATAATGATTAGCACACCGTTCCTTTCTCTGGATTACCTAACCTCTGACGCTCACACATTTGCAGTAGGTTCTACTCCAAGGTCCTTTGGAGTCTTCTGATTTCAGTAGGAAATCACTGTACTAGCCTTTCTGGGTCAAGCTATTTGCTCCTTCTTGCTCTTCAAACTTCCATTTATTTCAGTCAGATAAGTTCTTACTGGTCAGACTTCCTTGTAAAGACCCTGAAGGAACGGTTTGAGGCTCTTCATATTCCTGAATCAACCAGATGTCATTGGGCTACATTGGCACATGATAGGGTCCAATGGAAATGTTACTGGCGCCCGCTCGAGCAAATCGATGAATAACGGGATTCAAGTGAAGTGATCAAGTGAAGTTCTTACTGATTTTTTCAAGTTATAGTGTGCAAGGTGCAGTACTTCATGAATAAGGCTACTTTAATAATGCCACAATCAGGTGGTATTGTCGATTCAGTGTTTGTACAACTAGACTTTCACCGAAGTGCTTCATATTTGGGCAGTGAGTCTGGTGTACAAGATCCTCTGCTTTGATCATGTAACTAAGGAATGAGTTAATTAAGTAGCTCTCTTTCTCTTCCTTCTGCCCTGTCTTCATTCCACTCCTTTACCCTTTCTAAAACTTCAATTCTTTAACAGAATGTTAGTTTCTTGAGAACTGGGAACTTTATTTAGTTTTATTGAGATAACATTGGTTATCTATAGTTATAGTAAACATTGGTGGTTCACTATAATGTTACATTTGCTAGAAGGTGGTTTACTATAACATTACATGGTTACAGTAAACATTGGTTTACTATAGTGTAAATGTGTATGTTTTAGGGTACCATGTTACCACACCATGCATACCACCAAAGGGTCAATATCTCTCCATCACATGTTTTTACTGCTGTATCTTTAGTTACTAAATGAGTGTTTGGTACCTAGTAGACACTTAATACATTCACATTAAATTGAATTATTCCCTTCCTCCTAGACGATGCACATTGATTGAGTACCTGACTCTGCACTTAACTTTGTGATACTTTCTAGCAATAGAGAAAGTAGATTGCAGCCTCACAAACCAGCAGGGGGGACATGAAATCATCATCCTGCTGGTGAAAGCAAGCTGGAAAAGTCTAACAAGACATTCCAGATACAGCTCTGAGACTTGGAAAGCTCTCAGAGGAAGTGATGTCTGATTTGTGAAGGATGATCTGGAGTTGGCCAGTTAAAGAAGGAGGGGGGGAATTCCTGGCTCAGGAAGTAGACTGTGCCAACCCTGGATATATGAGAGGACTAGTGTGGGGGAGGAACGAACTGGAAGTGATTCAAGAGGAGAGGCTTCAGGGTACCTTCTGGCCAGGAATGAGTCCCAGCATAGAAGTGGAGTGGGAAGGATCTCACATGCTGTTTGCTGACAAAGGAGCTGGATCCTTGAGTCTTGGGAAAGTTAAAATGACTGGTTACAACAGAACGGCAAATTTTATTCATCTGTATTCATGTTTTCATTATCTTTAGGCAAATGAGACCTGACTATCTTGGTCTTTCCTTGATTGTAAAGCCAGGCGCTGCCCACCTTGTAAGAAGTACAGGATAGGAAGGGCTACCAACTATAGTGAAAAGTAAAAGAGAAAGTAAGAGTTTATCTCCCTGATGTCCCAACTATGTGTATTGTGTTGCAAAGCCAAGCTGCATATATTACCAATATTCCTGGTGTGTGTGTGTGTGTGTGTGTGTGTGTGTGTGTGCATGCATGCATGCACGCAAGTAATGGCATTTGAGGATTGGCTGTAACATTTTTTTTCTAAGTAGAAGAGATTCTTAGGAATTGTCTGTACTTCAACTAGGGAAATTAGATAAATCTTTCCCTTTGAAATGTAGAATCAAAAGAGTAGATGAGGCTAGGATCTTTCATATTTATACACTGTAATGATCATTGTAATTACAACAAACTGGTTGATGGGGAACAAGGTTGATAGGGAACGAGGAATTATAATGTCACACTATTGATATTTTGATATATTGATATATAATGTCACTATTGAATATACACTAGAGACTTACAGTATAAACCATTAATATCTGTAAGGCAAGCTACAAAGTGTAAAGAGAAGAGAGATAAATACAAAGACAGAAACAGAGATAGAGAGAAAGAGAAAGAAAAGGTGCCTGCTATAGGGACAGACTGGGTTTGGTGGGAGGGGAGTGTTAGGGCATTGGTGGTGGGAATGGGGCACTGGTGGAGGGCTGGGTGCTGGAACACTATGACAGAGACCCAATTATGAACATCCTTCTAATTGTATATATCACGGTGGTATAATAAAAATGAAAAAAAAAACATAAAAAATAAAATAAAATCAATACAGAAAAAATGAGTAGATGAATCTACAAAAGAATTTGGCTATTTGCATATTATCTTGAAATGATTTTTTCTTTTAAATTCTTTTTTCTAAAAAAGAATTTAAAAAAGAAAAAATCATTTTATAATTTTTTAGAGCTGCTACTGGCTCTCACTGTGCCCAGCCACTCATGAGGTGCCCGGGAGGGATGGCAGGTTCTAGCCCTGGCCCAGCACCCCAGCAGAGCTTCACAACAAGCCAGACGACCCCCCCACTCCATGAGGACCTCCATTTTCCACATCCGGGCTTCCCCCTTGTCAGAACTCCACCCAGCAGACCAGCCTATCACAGCCTGGCTCTCGCGGCCACTTGTGGCCACGCGGTTCATCAATAAATGATGGATTTTGAGATGACTACAAGAGTATGCTACCCACACGGCAGAGCCTGGCAAGCTACCCGTGTCGTATTTGATATGCCAGATACCATTAACAATTACAGACCTCATTCCCATGACCTGATGGAATGGTTTGAGGCTCTTTATGTTCCTGGAGCAAGCAGGTGCCCCTGGGCTCTACTTGCATGAGACAGGTCATATGGAGATGTTACTGGTGCCCGCTCGAGCAAATCGACGATGAACGGGAAGACGGTGATAATTCTTTTTTTAATTAAAATTTATTAAAATATTGTGATTTATGAAGTTACTTATAGTTGAGTTTCAGACACACAAAATTCCAACACCAATCCCACTACCAGTATCAACGTACCTCCACTAGTGTCCCCAGATTTCTCCACCACCCCAGTCTTTGCTTTTTAAGAATAGTACAATTACCTATCTGTTAATTTATAGCCTGGTTCCTAGTATTTGTAAAATTGGTAAGCTTCTATCTTCTCCCACATTAGTAGGCCCCTCAGGGCCCTAAGGGATTGAAGGACTTAGATTTTCTCGGCTATTGTGAGAGACTGCACTGTAGTTGTCAGCTGTCTTGGCTAGGCTGATAGATTTTGTAATTGTTAGTGCTGAGAATGTTTTGTATAAATACATGATACATAATAGCAAAAAGTGTATTAAAGGCCATTTCTAATTTATTTTGACTTTCTGTTATAATTCCAAGCCAAAAATTCATGTAATATTCACGAGGCACCCGGGAGGGATGGCGGGTTCTAGCCCTGGTCGCCACCCCAGCAGAGCCTTGCAACAAGCCAGACGACCCTCCACTCCATGAGGGCCGCCATTTTCCACATTCAGACTTCCCTCTTGTCAGAACTCCACCCACCAGAAGAGCCTATTACAGCCCAGCTCACACAAGAAGCCACGTGGTTCATCAATAAATGCTGGATTTAGAGGTGACAGAGTATGTCACCCATGGCAGAGCCTGGCAAGCCTCACGTGTCGTATTTCATATGCCAAATACCAGTAACAATTATAGACCTCATTCCCGTGACATGATGTAATGGTTTGAGGCTCTTTATGTTCCTGGAGCAAGCAGATGCCCTTGGGCTCTACTAGCATGAGACAGGACATATGGAGATGTTACTGGAGCCCACTCGAGCAGATTGATGATGAATGGGAAGACAGTGATACAGTGATGTCCTTTGAGCCAGTACTTCTGCTTCCAAGACCATATACTAAAGAAAATAATCAGAGCTTGTGGGGAATAGTTCACGGATGCTCATTTTATCTTTTGGTCATTTGTACTAACTGAAAAAATGAAGTAACATTCAACATTAGGGAGGGGTTATATAAATGTTGACAGAGCTATGTGATAGAATAACACACAGTCATGAAAAAATAATACTCTAAACAAATAGACATTGATACATAAAAATAAAGAAGAATTATGCCAAGTGAAAATCAGAGTATACAATTGCATGTACAATATTATCCAAATAAAGCACATACACAGATATACACATTTGAAAAAAAAGAAACTGAATGCATAAACATTTTTAAAAGCTAAATGTAAATAACGCAGTCTTAGGATGGTGGGATGATCTAAGTGGGTGTTTAATTCTTATGCCTTTCTGTATTTTTCAGAAGTGACACGTAATACTTTTTAAGTAGGAAAAGGGGTAGTGAACAGCATGCTAAGGAAGAGGATCTTGCGCTTTGAAAGCTGCAACTGTGTATTTAAGTTCCACTTATCAACACTTGTAAGCAAACTCTGGTGTCACTAAACCACACTGTAAAAGATGGTAAAAAGACGGTAAAAAAGGTGGTCAACATCCTCCAGCCCAGAGTGAGGATAAAAAATAAAGCATACAGAATACCAGATACATATGTCATAATCACAAACGATTACTAAGAACCAAGAAGATGTAATTTCTAAAAGCTTTTCGAAATCCCTGAGTGGGATACTGTCAAGATGAAGATATAATAAAAGGTTTCTGAGAGAGAGCGGCGAGCTCAGAATTGTAGCCGCTTCTTCCCCTTTTCCGGAATATGTGAATACCAGTGTACCCATGGAAGAGCAGCATCTCACTGTTGAGACAGTCAGCTCATTTCTCTCAACCTGATGATTTTCCTTTCCTTTGACTTTTCCCTTCATCTCTCCCACCCCATTAACATTTGTTTACTGCCTACTTTGCCAACCAACTTGGGGGGAATTTTTTGGAACAGAAGCCAGTGATCCATTAAGAGTATGGGAGCTAGAAGATGCTTACGGTCACAGAGACTATATGGTACTGGCTGACCACAGGAATAACCAGAATGGGAAGCTAAAGAGGGATTCAAAGAAACTTTACTTAAACAGCATGATTTGCAAAGTTGCTCACAGTACAGCTGTTTCAAATATTCAGTATCCCAACACCAGTCCCACCACCAATGTGGCCTTAATGCCACCAAAGACCCGTTTCCCACCCCACCCCCATGCCTGATCTCTTAGCAGGCACTAATTATATTGCCTAATTATATTATTTGAACATGTATCTTGGAATGGTATTGTTAAAGACATGATCTTTTTACCGAGTTGTTATGTGTAAGTTGGATAATTTGTGTTATTACTTTCACTTATTGAATTTATTAAACGTGAGTGGGTTTCTATTCAATTTTTATACGAGGCAAACGCCCTACCTGCTGGACTATTGCTCCGGCCCTCTATTCAATTTTTAAAACAAATATGTTCATGTTAATTTCTTACAAATAATCAATATTCAGCCCCAAACTCACCATCATTTCAACTGTGGATCACAATTATTTCCAATTTTACCAACCACTGCTTGAGTCTGTCCTCAGAAGACCCTCAATAATTTATCCCATATTGCTTGTTATAGCTAATTTGCTAAAATTGATCAAGAAATATTTTTTAAAGAAAGTTAATGAGGATTGTTCAATCTCACGATGAAGCCATTGATCCATTAAGCCCTTTGTATAAGAAATGACTGATATGTTGTTACAGAGTGTGACTATGCATTTTGTTCTTGGGTGCCTATATTACATCTATTAAATGTGATGTGGTACTTAATATATCCGTATACTAGAGTTTGAGATGCTGCACAACCGCAAATGCATTCCAGAAATTTCAGAGATTGTAACTGGGTGGTAAAGTTGGGGTTAAATTCATAACTGGGTGGTGCCTTTAGGGCATGGGCATGACCACTGACTGGGCCTTCTGAAGAACAGGAAATGGAGAGAAGAAGCCCATCCCTAACTCCCTATAACCCTGGAGAATTCAGTCACAAAAAACCGCATACCTGAGTTTTTCAACAGATTAAGTCGTTGGGTTAGGCTCTTCTGAGCAATGGAATCTGGCCTTGGGCATGGCAGCAATTGTGGAGTGTGAAGGAGTTTTGGATTCCAGGGTTCTGTTAGGATGAGCCAGACCCAAACCATCCCTCTCCAGGGGCCCCTAAAGAGTAATTTTAATGCAGTATAGGATGGATGCAGACCCCACGGCTATGCAGCACCTCCTGCGTTTAGCCAAAGTTCTTCTCCAGTGTTCCTCTCATTCTGTTCACCTCTTCACTCAAAATGTCAGCTTGGCCCCCTGGCATGACTCATCAATCAACAGAACCATCTTGGTTTATGGGGGCAAAAACTCCTTCTCACAAACCTTATGGAATGAACTTATGGGTGTTTGCTATCTTATGGCTAAGAATAAGTGTGAGGGCTCAGGGCCTAAATCTCACCAGTACGGGTAGAAAGCCTTGTAAGCAGTAAGTCCCAAGTTCATAACTAGGGGAGCCCCCAGAGTCGTAGGCACAGTTTGGTAGTGTCTACAAGATGCCAAGATCAGCATGTAATTCAGTCATCTCTGTGCCTAGAACCCTTTGCACTGTTTGTTTGACCACATTTTTCATTTCTAAATCATAGTCTGGCTGCAAGTCTGACTTAGTAGAGCTTTAAAAATACTAGGGGCCGGTTCAAAGGACTTGATTGTAGGATTTGCATGCTAGAAATACTGAGTTTGACTCCCGCATCTCAGTAGCATAGCTTCATCGAGTCAAACATTGAAAACTATCAGGCCTGAGAGTATGTATGACTGAAGGTGACTGAAGATAGGGGCAATCCTGTTCTAACAAAAGAAATCCACAGCGTTCTAAGTGATTATAAGGCAAGCGGGGATGATAACTGCTGCTGTTGTATAGTTAGTAAAGCTGGAAGAGAGTAGACTAGATCTTACCAAACTTATCTGGTCATATAATCCTTGAAACTATCACTATCACTATCTTCCCATTCATCATCTATTTGCTAGAGCGGACACCAGTAATATCTCCATATGTTCTGTCTCATGCTAGTAGAACCCAAAGGCATCTGCTTGCTCCAGGAACATAAAGAGCTCAAACCATTATATTAGGTCATGGGAATGACCTAATATAAATGTTACTGGTATTTGGCATATCAAATACGACATGAACAGCTTGCCAGGCTTACCGTGGGTGGCATACTCTTGTAGTCACCTCTAAATAAAGCATTTATCGATGAACCGCGGCTGCAAGCGGCGCGCAAGCGGCTTGTAATAGTCTGGTCTGCTGGGTAGAGTTGTGACGGGAGGGATGTCTGGATGTGGAAAATGGCGGCCCCCATGGAGTCGGGCGGGGTCGCCTGGCTTGTTGTGAGGCTCTGCTGGGTTGGCAGGCCAGGGCTAGAACCGCCATGCCTCCCGGGTGCCTCATGAGATGCTGGGCACAGGGAGAGCAATCCTTGAAACAATGAATATATTTTCTGAATAATGACCATGAACTAGAAATGTAGGTTTAGATTAAAGCAAGTGATATTCTCTGTGATATGAGCCAATCTCAATGGCGTGATAAAGAAACTGTGGTACATATACAGAATGGAATATTACTGAATTATAAGAAAGGATGAAATTCTGCTATTTGTGGCTACAGGAATGATCTGGAGTGTATCATGCTGAGTGAAGTTATTCAGAAGGAGCGGACAGATAACAGAATGATTTCTCTCATATGTGGTATGTAAAGTAACAGTAAAGAGACAACAAATACTCAAAGGCAGAAGAAACAGAACTGGTATTTAATAAGAAACATATTACTGGAGAGGACAGAATGGGGCGGGGGACTCTGGGGCACAGTGGAGGAAAGCTGACACTCTGGTGGAGAATGTGGTGTTAGAGTATTTTTTGCACAAAGCCCTACCAAGATCAATACGGTAAATCACAGTGCTTAAATTATTTTTAAATAAGGCAAGTTATAAGAAATGGTATATCCTATTAACTAATTGCAACCAGTTTGTTAGACGATACCTAGTTAGACAATGTATTTTTACCTTATAATGGAATTAAAATAATTTATTAAAATACCGATTTTTAATTAATAGAAAGTACATATATTTTAAGGTAAGAGAAAAGTTTTAATTTAACAATGTTTAGATTTATTTTTGGGAGACACAGCTGGCAGTGTTTAGGGTCATCTGGGCATGCTGTGTGGGAGCCACCCCATCCAGTGAACAAACCCAGAAAAAACTCAGAGCTCCCTGGAGCACAGAATATGCACCAGTCCTTAAGCCTACCTCCCTGGATCTAGCATTTTATTTGACTTTATTTTGTTTTTGGTGTTTGGGTCACATCTGACAGTGCTCAGGTCTAACTCGTGACTCTTAGCTCAAGAGTGATGCCTGATAGTGCTTAGGAGACCAATCCTCAGGAGATAGTGTAGGAAATCGAATCAGAGTTGACTATATGCAAGGCAAGAATCTTAGCTTCTGTCCTATCTCCCCTGTTCCTACCCCTAAAATTTTAAATGAAGCAAGTATTTTTTTATATGCCATAGTTATTTACTATCACATAGGACATTATTTGTAGAACCCTATATCAGATTAATCCCAAAGTTCTTCACTTTGTAAGATAATATAAAAGATTCACTTTGTACTGCGCTGTTGGAGTGAAGGAAGAGAACAGAAACTGTCACTTCTTAGTAAGAGTGCTTAGAGTTAGGTTGTGCTAGAGATCTCAAATAGAAGTTGAAATGGTAGTCTCTGAGACAGATTCAGTTCAGACTCTCCTTTCCTGTGTTTTCTGATGTGGCACACTATCAAGTGAATTACTGCATAATAATAGTGTCTAACAGTGAGAACAACCATACATATGTGTTTAGTATTCTTGAACCAATATCTATTTAAAAATGTACTTCAGAAGAAAACGCATGTTTTTGAGTGTCTTCTCTTCATAATGTCAATAGAAATAAGAGTTTACAATGTGAACTTAAGTCAAAACTGAACAGAGAAGGAAGAGTTCAAAAGTATCTCTGGGTTCATTGGCACATACTTAGACTTCCAGATAGTACCTGTCCTTTTACTGTTTTGGGGTCTTGAGACATCCACTTAGGTGACCCTATAGCAGCAACCGAGGAAATTCTGGGACCAGGGGAACAAGAGGGATAGGAAAATGACAGACATCCCAATTGGTCTATCCTCTCTCACTGTGATCAAAGGGAAGAGATGCTATTGCATCCTGTAGAGTTTGCTTTCATGCAATAACTGATGCTGAGGAAGACAGACAAGTCAACAAGAAGAGGTGGCAGCCTCAACAGAGGAATTAGATTAAGAAGGCTAGGAAGTGTGTTCTCACAAAGAGTTACACTCAGGATGGTGATGATAAAAGATTCAGTATTTAAATGTGGGAAAGACACTGTATGACTGAAACCCAATCATGAAAAGCTTTGCAATTTTATATATGATGGTGATATAAAACATTTTTTAAAAATAAAAAAAATAAATAAATGTGGGAAACAGCCCAGCTTATAGAAAAACTGTATAAGTCTTTCTAAGACTTAGTGTATTTTAGTTTTTAGCCTGTAGTGCTGTTGGAATAATTAGTTATGTAAGTTTCCTTCCCATTTTGAAATAGCACAGTGAAATCGCTCATTTCCCCAGATTAACTCGATCTGAGTTAATAAAACGTATCTATAGGAAACAAATTATATTGACTTGCTTAGAGATTTTACATTAAATAAGGTGCTCTGTGGTTGCATTCAGACATTTGGGTTTCTTTCTTGGTTTGTGGGGCCATACCTGTAAGTGTTCAGGGCTTACAACTAGCTCTGTGCTCTAGAATAACTCCTTGGGGTGCTTGTGGGGATATATGGGGTGCCAGGAATTGAACCTGGGTCAGTTATGTGCAAGTCAAGTTCCTTATGCTCTGTACTATATCATCAGCCCCTAAGACATTTGTATTTTAAAATGTATTTTAAAATGGTACTTCCTGCCCCTTGAGGTGTTAGAGGTGAGGCTCGGTGCTTGGCTATGTTGGCAGGTGACAGACAGGAGATAGGCTTGTCTACAACCAGGACTCTGCCCCGTGGGCCCTGGATAGTTGATGGTCTGATATAGAGAAAGACTGGGCCCCTGGCAGAGCCTGGCAAGCTACCCATGTTGTATTCAATATGCCCAAGACAGTAACAATAATGGAATGCATTCCCATCGAATGGAGAGCGTTACTGGCGCCCACTTGAGCAAATCAATGAACAACGGGAAGACAAGTGACAAGTGACATATGGTACCATTGAATTCAGAATGTGGAATTTACATGAAGTTCTTGGGACAGAGACAACTTCAGGTGGTATCCCTCTCCTCTCAAGCCTATGGACTCTTCACCTATCTTTCTTGCAATAAATATTTATTGAAATATTTATAAATAACAATATCCCTGCCAAGTCCCTTCCTTTCCTGAGCCCAAACTTCCCCATCTGTATAACAACATACTTGACCATATCTGGCTTTTGCAGCTCAAATAAACTGCAATTCTCTAAGGGAATTTGTACTGAGAATGTTTGGTTCAGAGGACCCATTCTCAGAGATCCAGGTTAAATGATATATTTTCTTGATATTAGTGTATGCAATAACAAAAATAATGAAAATTCAAAAAAACAGAAGGCAAGTCTTTTTCTCACCTTCAGCAGTCTATTCACAAGGACCAGATGGACTCTCCTTCCTTCTTTTCGCTCACCCTTTGCTTACCACCAGGTGGGCTGCACAGATGGGCATATAAGGTCATACTCAGAGGGGAGCACTCCAATTCAGTGAGAAAGTCAACCATAGGGAAAAGGAAAAAACATGTGCCTTGAAGTTCAAAAGCAACTGGGAATAGCAAAAAGTGAGTTAGAGGAAGCAGTCTACCATTGCATTGACTTAAGAAAAATAATGCTAGCTGTTGAGCGTCAGTATAGTTAGCAGGGTGGTTAAGTACATAGCCCCGAGGCCACTCTCTGACTTGAATGCTCACTCTGCTATTGGTAACCTGGCATATCTCTGTATTTATTTACTTATCTGTAACTTGGAGAACATTATAATACCAACTTCATTGACACAGCACAAAAATTACAAGCTTGGCACCCAGTTAATAGTCTTGCCCCCCAACACTTGAGCAAGTGTCCAACATGTCACTTGTATTAGCATCCTAATATTTATGTTGAGTAGATACTTTTTCCCCAATTTTATAGATGGTAATATCAGGCACTTTTTTTTCCTTTTTTTATTTTATTTTATTATACCACCGTGAAATATACAATTACAAAAATGTTTGTATTTGGGTTTTGGTCATGCAGTGTTCCAGCACCCATCCCTCCACCAGTGCCCATTTCCCACCACCAATGTCCCCGGTTCCCTCCCTCTCTCCCCCCAGCCCGCCTATGGCAGGTTCTTTATTTCCTTTCCTCTCTATCGCTTTCTCTTTTCCTTCCCTTTCAGATTGTGGATTGCAGAACACACATTAAAAGGTTGTCATGTGTATCTTTTTTTTTTTTGGCTTACACCCGGCAATGCTCAGGGGTTTCTCCTGGCTCTGCACTCAGGAATTACTCCTGGCGGTGCTCGGGACCATATGGGATGCTGGGGATCAAACTCTGTCGCATATGGGCCGGCGCAGGGTAAATTACCCACCCGCTGGGCTATCGCTCCCGCCCCTGTCATGTGCATCTTTTGCTTGTATTTAATGCTCAGTTCTAGGTTGGTACTTGTACTTTCGACAATTGTTAGCACACTGTTCCATTTTCTGTCTTACCTAGCCTCTGACTCCACACATTTGTGATAATTTCCACCTTTGACAAAACCTCCAATATCAGGGCACTTTGGCATGCATAAAAGTTTACCTAATTATTAAACTGTAGCACATGAATTTGACCTTAGAGGTATTAATTCCTTAGTGCCTAAGTCTCCTTAATTACAAAACACACCATTATCTTCATCTTTATGCCTGCTAAAGAACTGGGGTGGAGCCTAGGGGTGCTGAAGGATGGAAACTTGGTCCTGTTTTAGAGGCATTTCCAGCTAGGGATGGCATAAGATATGTATAAGATTTCACCATCTTGTCTGTTGCCAAGGGAGGTCAGAGTAGCCAAAAATAGCTTTGTTGTGATGACTAGATTTGGGCTGGGCCCATTACAGACACAGGGAGCGTGACCTAGGCAGGGAAATCACTGACTTCATGATCTCAGTAAGGAGATAAGCTGCAGATGGTGTTTTGAGGATTAGAGAAAGTACACTTCTACTACCACACTACAAGGAATCCCTGGAGCAGTCCCTCAAACAGTGCCAAAGACTGGTGGTACCTAGTGCTAATATATATCATTCTGCGGATACTATAAATGCAGTGCAGAAGCCTAAATTTGGGTCACCATAGCTGTAAGGCTATAAGAAGCTCATGCTGTCTAAATTCTTTATAGTTCAGAGGAAGAAACTGAAGTCCAAAGGGTAAAAGGTGAAAGGATCATTCTCAGAAGCTAGCAGCAAACTATCAGGCCAATATTTCTACCATACATTGGTACATAAGTTAACCTGAGTCATTTTCTGGAGATCCATTCAGAAACACCCAATCTGTTCTTCGTGTCACTGGAAGTCATCTTTAGAATTTACCTTAGCATTTCTCTGCTTAATTTAACTCAACATAGATTAAGACTTGAATTTGAGGCTTGGCAGACCTGCCACAGACACAACACAGACTTAGTTGAAAGACAGAGCACCAACCTAACAGGAGAGTCACTCCCTAACACATTCAGAGTCTTTTTTCTGCATTGGGGGCTATAACCAGCCATGCTCAGAGGCTATTCCTGGCTTTATACTTTACGTGGAATCTTAATCCTGCTCTAAGCATTGACTCAGGAGAGTAACTTAATTGTCATGAAACTACGTTCAGAATTGTACATGGGTGCTTGTCATTGGTGCAACTCTTTGTTTCTGGTCCTCATTCTTCCAGTCTCATGCAGGCCTGAACCTCCTCACCCTTTCGGTTAGGGTGTGACTTGCTCGGTTAGTGAAATATTCCACTCTCTTGCTCCAAAACTTGTTGTGGATTCTTAGCAAACCCAGAATAGATTCCACATTCCTTAATATAATCTGTGAGGCCATCTGTCCTGTCAATATCTCTAACATCTATTCCCACATGCTGAACCACTTCAGGTGTGCTGACCTCATTTCTGTTCCTCAGCAAACTCATTTCTGCCTCATAATTCTTGCACTAGCTATTGCTCTGACTGGAAAACTCACCTTCCAGGTTTGAGTATAATTATATCATTCTTTTTTATCAATAACACATCTTTTACATTGACAGTAAAATGCTTTGTTGATATATAATTCCTGTTACATAAAATCCCACCATTTAAAGTGCATGATTTGGTGGATTTTAACTACATATGAAGTTGTGAAACCACAATCATAATACATTTTAGAACATTTTCATGAACTCCCAAAGAAAACCTTCCCTTGGCTCTTATCCCTCATTCCTGGTTACCACTAACCTGTTTTCTGTATCAAAATATTATTCTGAACAATTTTTTCAAGCAGAATCATATAACATATGGTCTTTTATATCTTGCTTCTTTTGGTTAGTATGTTTTCAAGCATTTTTATAATTCAGTATGTTTCTGCTCTCCATTCCTTTGTGTGGTTTAATATTATTTCTTTATATGATTAGACCACAGATTATTGTCATACACTGAAGTATATTTGGGTTGTTTCTATTATGATAAATGCTGTTATGAACATTCATGTTGAAGTTCTGTGTAAACTTGCATTTCTGACCAGATAGAACAAGGGTTGGGGCACTTACCTTGAATGTTGCCAACCCCAGTTTGATCTCGAGACATCATGTATGGATCCCTGAGCACTGTCATTTATTGGTCCCTGAGCACAGAGACAGGAGTAAGTCTGGAGCATTGTTGGATGTGTTCAAAAACAAACAAAAAACCATACACCTACCTTTATCTTCCTTCCTTCCTTCCTTCCTTCCTTCCTTCCTTCCTTCCTTCCTTCCTTCCTTCCTTCCTTCCTTCCTTCCTTCCTTCCTTCCTTCTCTTCCTTCTTTCTTTCCTTTCCTTCCTTCCTTCCTTCCTTCCTTCCTTCCTTCCTTTCCTTCCTTCCTTTCCTTCCTTCCTTCCTTCCTTCCTTCCTTTCCTTCCTTCCTTCCTTCCTTCCTTCCTTCCTTCCTTCCTTCCTTCCTTCCTTCTTCCTTCCTTCCTTCCTTCCTTCCTTCCTCCCTTTCTTCCTTCCTTCCTTCCTTCCTTCCTTCCTTCCTTCCTTCCTTCCTTCCTTCCTTCCTTCCTTCCTTCCTTTTGTACAAACCTAGAAATGAAATTGCTAGCTGATATAGTAACTCTATTAGCCTTTGGAAGAACTGTCATACATTTTCCACAAGGCTGGAAAACATCTTACATTCCTACTACCTATTAGTATATATAGTTCCAGTTTTTTCTACATCCTCTCCATTCTCCAAATCCAGTTTCTCACATCCTTATTATTTTTCATACCTTTATTTCAGTAATCTTAGTTGGTTGAAGTGATATCTGATTATGGTTTTCATGTGAATTTCCTTAATGATTACTAAAGTTGAGCATCATTATATGTGATTAGTCGTCATTTATGTTTCTTTTCAGAGATGTCTACTGAGGTTTTAGAACATTTTTGAATTATATTTTTATTTCATTGCAGAGTTATAATAGTTCTTTGTGTTATCTAGATGTTATCATCATATATAATTTGTAATTTTTCTCCTCTTGTGGTATGCTTTTTCATTTTCTTGATAATGTTCTTGGAGGCACAAAATTTTTGCATTTTCATAATGTTTGATTTTTCTATTTTTATTGAGCTGTTCATCCTTTTGGTGTCAGGTATAAGAAACTAGTATCTAACTGATGGCTATTTAGATTTATATCTGTTTGGTTTTGTGGTTGAGCTCTTACATGAATGCCTTTGATTTCTGTTAGATTATTTTTTAAACGAATACTTTTTATTTTATTCACTGTAATTTAAAATACTGTCAGTGAAAGGGTTTCATGCATTAAACATTCCAGCACCATAAAATCCACTGGTATTTACTTTCCTCCAATATTGTCCCAGTGATCCCTCACCCCTTCATTATGTCACCTGTCACATCCTACTTGTTGTGGTGAGCTTCTTACTAAAGACTAGTTCACAGTTTCTGTTGCCTGTAGACATTATTTACTTACTATGTTTCTTTGTATCCTACATATGATGGAGAGCATTCTGTGACTGTCCTTCTTCTGAGTAACTTCATTGTGCATGATCCATCCATGTAGCAGAAAATTGCATTATTTCATCCTTTATTAAATCAAGTAGTATCCTATTGTATATTTCCATGGCAGTTTTTAAAATCCAGTCATCAGTTCTTGAATACTTGGGTTGTTCCCAGATTTGGACTATAGTGAAAAGTGTTGCAATGAATTTAGGAATATAAATGTCTTTCCTGAATATAGTTTTGGGATCATTAGAGTAGATGTAGAGGAGTGGAAATGCTGGGTCATATGGAAACTCAATTCCTATTTTTTGGGGAAGTGTCCATATTGTTTGCTGAAACTCTTGGACCAGTCAATTTTCCACAGCACTGATGAAGGATCCTTTCCCCCATATCCTTGTGCAAACTAGGTTTTGTTCTTTTTTGATGTGTACCAGACTCATTGGTGTGAGATGAAATCTCATTGTTGTTTGATTTGCATATCCCTGATGGTAAAGTTATGTAAAGCTTTATTTTTGACATTTTGGGTCACACCTGGTGATGCTCAGGGTTTACTCCTGGCTCTGCACTTAGGAATTACTCCTGGCAGTGCTCGACCATATGGGATACCGGGATCAAACCCAGTTGGCCATATGCAAGGCAAATGCATTACCTGCTGTACTATTGCTCCAGCTGTGTAGAGCACTTTTGTATACCTTTAAAATTATTTTATTGAGAGTGTGTGGTTTACTATAGTATTAATAATGGTTTCTCATGCATATAATTTCAACACCACTCTCATCTTTTGACCACCTATGTCTTCTTTTATGAACTTTCTGTTTATCTCCCCTATTTTTGATGGGTGTCTGTTTTCTTTTCTTAAGTTCTGCCATTGATTTATATATATAATATTAACCTTTTGTCAGATAATTAGTGGGAAAATATTTTCACCCATTCAGAGCATTGTCTTTTTATTCTAATTAGCATTTCTTTTGAGGGTCAGAGCTTTCTTTGTTTGCTGTAGTTCCATTTATTTATCTTTGCTTTAACTTGCCTATCTCATCACTGAAGATACCTCTAGGGTTAATGTTATGAAATGTCATACATATGTTTTCCTCAAAATAATTTATGGATTTCTGACTTTTATGTATAGTTTTAAAAGGGGCCTGAGTTAATTACTTTGCATGTGACTAATGAGTTGTCCAATTTCCTTGCTCTACTTTTTCAAAGATTAACTGTCCATATATTTGAGGATCTGTCTCTGGACTCTTTTTTTTTTTTTTTTTTTTTAAATTTTATTATTTTCCCCCCAAATATCATTACACCATTTTAGACATACAATTGAAAGATGCTCATGTAGAGTTTTGGATCCACAGTGTTCCAACACCCATCCCTCCACCCAAACCCATCTACCATCACTAACGTCCCCACCTCCCTCCCCCCCGCACCCCAACCACCCGGCAGATTCTGTATGTCATCTCCTTCGTCTCTATATCTCCTTCCCGACAAACCTTCCTGCTCTTCGTGGAATACAGTGCATTAAATGACATTACTGTTTCACTATTTTAGTGGACCGGCGTGGCCGCTTGCGGCCGTGCGATCTGGGCTCGAACTGGTCTTGCTCAGTTGATCTGGTCGTGGGTCAGTTTCTCAGCGTCCGGACAGCGAAGATGGTGGCTAGTGTGATGGGCGAAGTTTCATCTGGCTGCTTCGGGACCCCCCAGAGGCGATGGGCCAACACCCAAAACCCATCTGCCCTCCTCGGGATCCCATCGTCAGCTGGGCTGGCGCGGAGCCGGGCTCCAGCTCCCCCAGCCGCTGCGCAGCTCTGCATACTGGTTCCCGGGCAGTTCCTGGGCGGGTCCACCAGGCTCGGCAAAAATGGAGGAGGGGGGGAGTGGCTTAACCCTGACTCCATCTGGCGAATTCCCAGTGATTCCCGCTTCTGGGAGCCGCCTACCTGGGCCTCGAACTGGTCTTGCTCAGTTGATCTGGTCGTGGGTCAGTTTCTCAGCGTCCGGACAGCGAAGATGGTGGCTAGTGTGATGGGCGAGTTTCTTCTGGCTGCTTCGGGACCCCCCAGAGGCGACGGGCCAACACCCAAAACCCATCTGCCCTCCTCGGGATCCCATCGTCAGCTGGGCTGGCGCGAGCCGGGCTCCAGTCTCCCCCAGCCGCTTGCAGCTCTGCATACTGGTTCCCGGGCAGTTCCTGGGCGGTCCACCAGGCTCGGCAAAATGGAGGAGGGGGAGTGGCTTAACCCTGACTCCATCTGGCGAATTCCCAGTGATTCCCGCTTCTGGGAGCCGCCTACCTGGGCTCGAACTGGTCTTGCTCAGTTGATCTGGTCGTGGGTCAGTTTCTCAGCGTCCGGACAGCGAAGATGGTGGCTAGTGTGATGGGCGAAGTTTCATCTGGCTGCTTCCGAGACCCCCCAGAGGCGACGGGCCAACACCCAAAACCCATCTGCCCTCCTCGGGATCCCATCGTCAGCTGGGCTCGGCGCGAGCCGGCTCCAGTCTCCCCCAGCGCTGGCAGCTCTGCATACTGGTTCCCGGGCAGTTCCTGGGCTGTCTCTGGACTCTTAATTCTATTCCATTAGTCTGAGAGTTTGTGGTTATACCAGCACCACACTGGATTAATTGTGCATAGTATTAGATCATGACCCAATTTCATTATTTGCTTTTGTTATTAAGCTGTATTTTTTGTTGAAAACTATCTTTTTCCCCTCAAAGACTCTCCCCATTCAATAGTATTTTCAATCTTGTTAAAATAATTTGCCTATAAGTGTGTAGGTTTATTTTGCAGTTCTGAATTTTATTTCATTGGTCTATTTATGTGTCCTTAAGTCCTGCTTTGATTCTTATGCGTTTGAAGCAGATTTAGAAATTGGGAAGTGCTTTCCAACAATGCTGCTTTTCTTTTCAAGATTAAAAAAAACTATTATGGGCCCCTTGGGTCTCCACAAAAATTTGTTCATTTTCACAGAACTATTTAATTTATACACAGTTCTTTGTGTTTTTTAAAGGATCATCACATTCATTCATTAATTCAACAAATATTTATGGAGCTGCTATAATGTACTAAAACATATATCAAAAGCTTAAGGACACCATGAGGAGCAAAAATAGCTATGTCCCTTAGCTCCAGGAAGCTAGGAAATCAGGGGAGAGACAGTCATTAAACAAATAACCACTTAAAGTAAGTTTGAAATGAATAACATTGAGAGTCTTGGAAGATCAAAGAAATTATTTCTGTAAAAATATAAAACTAGTAAGGTGCTCCGAACTGGAAGGAGTTTGTGGATTCCAGGCAGTGAGAACATTGTGCAGATAGGTCCTGGGACATTCCAGAAACTGTAAGGAAGAAAATGTAGTGATGTTATATTCAAACAAGCGAAAGAGCAGCATTAGATGCTGCGAGGCTGTGTGAGGGTAAGCAATTCCACCAATCTTGCTCTGGGAGAAGTAAGATTTTATCCCAAGAACAACAGGAAGCTACGGAAGCAGAAGTAACATGATCTGATTTTTGATTTCAAAACACTCTGGCCGCTGTGCCGAGAATTGACTGTAGGAGGATGGGCAAGAGCAGAGTCTGTTAGAAAGGTATCACTCTTGTTTAGGAGAGAAATGAGCGGGCTTGATTAGAGCGAGAGTGGTGGCTCTGGAGAGGAAGTGAACAGATTCACAGATACAAAAGAAACTGAGTAAGATTTGGATTCAGTTTTCAGTTAGGGAGGTGAAAGGATTTCTGGCCAATGTTTGGAGGCATGACCTCTACCAAATGAAGAAGTACAGAGTGCGGGGAATCGGTGTTTTTGAGTTTGAAGTACCTTGCAGATGCTGTTAAGCCTGCATTTATTTCTCACTGCAAATCATTCCTATGAGGAAGATATAGAACTCCTTTTTTTTGGTGGGGGATGAAGAGATAGAAGAGGTGGTAGGGCATTTTCTTTGCATGCAGTCAACCCTGGTTTGATACCCAGCATGCCACATTCTTGAGTGCAGAGCCAGGAATAATCCCGAAGTGTTGCTGGGTGTGGCCCAACAAAAATGAAAAAAAAGTCCCTTTTTAAAATTTGTTTTGAACCATGCACAAAAATCAGACCAAAATGGATTAAAGATCTCAATATCAGACTTGAATCCATAGAGTACATTGAAGAAAATATAGGAAAAACCCTCCACGACATTGAAGCTAAAGGCATCTTCAAAGGGGAAACATCACTAAAGAAGCAACTAGAAGAAAACATAAACATATGGGACTACATGAAACTAAAAGCTCCTGCACCTCAAAAGAAACAGTGACTAAGATACAAAAGCAGTCCACAGAATGGGAAAGAATATTCACCCAATACCCATCTGATAAGGGGTTAATATCCAGGATATATCAGGCACTGGTAGAACTTTACAAGAAGAAAACAAACAACCCCATCAAAAAATGGGGAGAAGAAATGAACAGAAACTTCAGCAAGGGAAGAAATTCGAATGGCCAAAAGACATATGAAAAATTGTTGGGGCAGGAGTGATAGCCCAGCGGGTAGGGCGTTTGCCTTGCATGCAGCCGGCCTGTGCCGGCCTGGGTTCAATCCCTGGCATCCGGATATGGCCCCTGAGCACCACCAGTAGTAGTTCCTGAGTGCAGAGCCAGGAGTAGCCCTGAGCATTGCCGGTGTGACCAAAAAAGCAAAAAAAGTGCTCATCATCACTAATCATCAGAGAGATGCGAATCAAAACAACAATGAAATATCATCTTACACCACAGAGACTGGCACATACCCCAAAGAGCAACAACAACAAGTGCTGGCGTGGATGTAAGGAAAAGGGGATACTCATCAATTGTTGGTGGGAATGCCGGCTGGTACAGCCTTTCTGGAAAACAATATGGGCATTATTCCAAAGACTAGAAATTGAACTCCCATTTGACCCAGCCATACCACTCATGGGAATCTACTCTGGGAAGCCAAAAATAGCAGTGGAAACACCATCCCTACTTTTATGTTCATAGCAGCATTATTCACAATAGCCAGAATCTGGAAACAACCAGAGTGCCCGATAATCGATGATGGATAAAGAAGCTTTGGTACATATATACAGTGGAATACTATGCAGCTGTTAGGAAAAATGAGGTTATGAGGAAAAATGAGGTTTTGCCTATAAATGGATGGACATGGAGAAGATCATGTTCAGTGAAATTAGCCAGAAGGAAAGAGACAGATATAGAATGACTGCATTTATCTGCATGACATAAATATTTATGTATATATTTTTATACAAATATCCAAGGTCAAGTGAAACATGTATCAGGAGGTTTTGTCAAGGTGGAAATTATCACAAGCGTGTGGAGCCAGAGGCTAGGTAAGACAGAAAATGGAACAGTGTGCTAACAATTGTCGAAAGTACTAATACCAACCTAGAACTGAGCATTAAATACAGGCAAAAAGATACACATGACAACCCTTTAATGTATGTTCTGTAATCCATAGTCTGGAAGGGAAGGAAAGAGAAAAAGAGAGAAAGAGAAAGAAAGAACCTGCCATGGAGGCAGGCTGGGGGAAGGGAGGAACCGGGACATTGGTGGTGGGGAATGGGCACTGGTGGAGGGATGGGTGCTGGAACACTGTATGACCAATACCCAAATATGAACATCTTTGTAATTGTATATCTCACGGTGGTATAATAAAATACTTAATAAAAAATAAAATTTGTTTTGAAGCTGCACCCAGTGGTGCTCAGGGCTTCTCCCTGGCTCTATACTCAGATATCACTTCTGGTAGGGCTGGGGGTCCCTTTTTGGGTGCTGAGATCAAATCCAGCCACGTGTAAGGCAAGCATCTCACCTGCTATACTATCACTTCTGTCCCAAATATATAGACCCCCTGTCCTCATTTTTGCAGATGAGGTAACTGAATTTCAAGAGCTCATCCTGTCTAGAGTCATGGCAGAGCCTGGCAAGTTACCCGTGGTGTATTCAATATGCCAAAAGCAGTAACAATAATGGAACTCATTCCCAATGAATGGAGCCGTTACTGGAGCCCACTCGAGCAAATCAATGAACAACGGAAGACAAATTACAAGCGACAAGTGATCCTGTCTAGCTCAGTGCCTGGCAACCAGTAAATGGTAAGTAAGATCAGGATCCCTTTATCTAAAAACAATCACCTACTTTCTCTTTAATTTAATAGCAGAGCTGACCCTGTAGAAAGGTCTATCCCTTATAGTTTCAGACAATTAAAAGAAAACCTGGGCCCAGAACTCATCATCACTTCACCTTCCCCAAAGTCTAGGCCTTACCCTCCTTTATACAAACCTGTCATCTCATAGCATTGGTAGCAAACCTCCTCCAGGAGTGTTTAGAGCTCCCTCGACCCAGATTTGCTGTCTGTGCAAAGAACAGAAGGTAGTATAGTTTCTTTTATCAGTGAAGTCACCCTATCCAAAGGGTTTATTGTGTGATTATTTGTTTGCTTGTTTGGCCGTAACCTGTTAAACTCATGGACTACTACTGGCTCTACACTCAGGAATTACATCTGGCAGTGCTCAGAGGAACACTGGTGGGATGTGGGGATCGATCCTGGGTAGGTAGTGTGCCCTACCCGCTGTGCTATCTTTCCTACCCCTAGTCCAAAGATGTTTTTGTTCTGTTGAAATATACTGATCCCAGAGATGCTCTAAAGCCCTCTGGCTATATGCAAGGGTCATTTGTCAGTGGTCAATATGGAAAGATGAAATGCTGAGAAATCGAGCCAGGAGGAAGATAACCAAAAACCTAGCAATGGCTGGCAAGCCAAGGTGTTCTTATTTTTAATGTCAAGTAGAAGATTATGAGAAGGAATTGAACAAGTGGCAGAATGTGGAGAGAATGAGAAGCTAGAAAAAAGAAAAATACCTATTTTCAAGGAGTTTAAGAAGATAAAACGAAGTGGCTAAAATATAAGATAGGAGACATCCTTGTTTCAAACCCCAGCTATGACATTTAATAGTTCTATGACCTTAGGCAACTTACTTAATCCATCTATCTGGAGATAAAGCTCTGCTTTTTTAAGCACTTTTATTTATTTTTAAAAATTGAGTAACTGTGAGATATACAATTACAAAGTTGTTCATGATCAGGTCTCAATCATACCTCTCTCTCCTCACTCACTCACCTCTCTCTGATTTTCCTTTTTGGCAATGTGGTCTGCAATACTGTTACTGAAAGGGTGTCATGCTTATCACTTTACCTACTTTCAATACCAGTTTGTGTCCAGAGTGATCATTTCCAGATATCACCGCTATAGCGGTCCCTTCTCTGTCCTAACTGCACTCTCCTTCTTGTTGGCATGCTTTACCACCATGGACCAGTTCTACACTCTTGAGTATTATTCATGTACTATCACTATCACAATCACTATCCTCCCGTTGATCATCTATTTGCTAGAGCGGGCACCAGTACTATCTCCATATGTCCTGTCTCATGCTAGTAGAGCCCAAGGGCATCTGCTCGCTCCAGGAACATAAAGAGCCTCAAACCATTATATTAGGTCATGGGGATGAACTAATATAATTGTTACTGGTATTTAGTATATCAAATAAAGCATGGGCAGCTTGCCAGGCTTGCCATGCAGGTGGCATACCTTTGTCGTCACCTCTAAATGTAGCATTTATAGATGAACCGCGCGCCGCAGGAGCAGGGCTGTGATAGGCTGTCGCTGGGTGGAGTTCTGACGAGAGGGAAGTCCGGATGTGGAAAATGGCAGCCCGATGGAGTGGGGGGGGTCATCTGGCTTGTTGTGCGGCTCTGCTGGGGTGGCGGGCCAGAGCTAGAACCTGCCATCCCTCCCGGGCGCCTTGTGAGCGGCTGGGCACAGGGAGCAAAGTAGCAGCTCTGCCCCATGTCTGTAAGTCTCTGGATCAGCATACCTGGGCGGATTGAAAAAAAAACTGCTGCAGGGGTGGAACTCGATGAGACGGGCTGTGATAGGCTGTCGCTGGGTGGAGTTCTGATGAGAGGGAAGTCTGGATGTGGAAAATGGTGGCCCGATGGAGTGGGGGGGCATCTGGCTTGTTGTGTGGCTCTGCTGGGGTGGCGGGCCAGGGCTAGAACCCGCCATCCCTCTCGGTGCCTCGTGAGTGGCTGGGCACAGGGAGAGCAAGTAGCAGCTACAGGTGGTTTTTTTTTAATATCCCCGCAAATGAGTGCAATCCTTCTATGTCCTTCTTCCTCTGACTCATTTTCCTCAGCATGATACTCTTTTTTTTTTTTTTTTGCTTTTTTGGGTCACACCCGGCGTGCTCAGGGGTTACTCCTGGCTCTTGGCTCTTTGCTCAGGAATTTCTCCTGGCAGTGCTCGGGAACCATATGGGACGCCAGGGATCGAACCCGGCCGGCACAGGCCGGCCGTGTGCAAGGCAAACGCTTACCCGCTGGGCTATCGCTCCGCCCGGCATGATACTCTCTATGTCAACCTATGTATAAGCAATTTCATAACTTCATTTTTTTCTAACAGCTGAGTAATGTTCCACTGTGTATATGTACCATAGTTTCTTTACCCACTTATCTGTTATCGGATATTTGAGTTGTTTCCAGAATTTAACTATTCTGAATAGTCCTGCAATAAATATAGGAGTGAAGATGGATTTTCTGCATTGTGTTTTGGGCCACTAGGGTATATTCCCAGTATTTCTGGATTGTATGGAAGTTCAGTTTATAATTCTTTTTGAGGAATGTCTATATTGTTTTCATAAAGGCTGAACCAATTGGCATTCCCACCAGCAGTAAGTGAGAGTCCTTTTCTCAACGTATCCACGGCACTGGTTATTCTTTTTGATGTGTGCCAGTCTGTGTGGTGAGGTGGTACTCATTGATCAACATTCTCTGATTAGTGAGAATTAGTGAGATTAGGTAGAACTCTTTGCATGTGCCTTTTGGCCATTTGTATTTCTTCTTTGAGGAAGTTTCTGTTCATTTCTTCTTCCCATTTTCTCATAGGGTTGGATATATTTTTGTAAAATTCTACCAGCTTTGGCATTTGTATAAGGATTATACAGAGAGGCTGCATTTACGTACTTTCCCCAGTATCTGGCCCATAAAAAGCAGCAAGTAACTCCATTACTGTTATGATTGTACAAGACCCTTTTCAGTTTTCAAGCTTCAGCTTTCTCTGAACAACTTCACAAGCAGTTTCTTGAGATTAGTTTAGTTCACCAGGCCATGCACTGAAGTAGTCCTGATTGACACAGGAAACATGCCATCTGCCTCAGCAGACTCTGGAGTTGAAGAACCTCTGACAACAGTTGAGGTTGCGTCATTTGTCCCTGGATCTTCCTGCTTCCAATCTGATCTGAGACCATGGAACTCCAGGAGAGGCTCTTTGAAGTATGTTGCCTCTTACATTCCGCTACTCACCTTCCCAACCATAATCACCATGTTGATTCCTTCTAAATTCTACCCAATGACTCTGCTTTGTACTCCAGTTCCTCCTTCTGCACCACTCCCTCATCCTTGCTGATTGCCAACAGTTGGCCTGCTTGATTCACTTTATCAGTTTAATGCTCTTGCCTGGAAGCGTATATAACCAAACCCTTTCTTCATATCCTCTGAGCATTGTGAGCCACTCAGTCAACTCTCTTCTCTTAGAACATTGAGATTGGGGAGATGATTCAAAGAGCAGGACCTACTAGCGTGGCATGTGAGAGTCCTGAGTTTGATGTTCTGCACTGCATGACCCCTTGAGTACCAAGCAGGGAATTTTCCCCCTCAAAATTCTAAAATTTCTTTAGAAATCAATTTAGTCGATTTGCCTGTCCCGGAAATATACCTGGATTTAATGTGCCAACCAGGATAGGCTAATTTATGCTGTAGTAACATATGGTATCAAATCAGTTCCATGGGAAATGTCCAAGTTGGATTCAGGGAGAAGAATGTTTATGGGTTCTGACCACTCAGTGGTTTTGACTGGCTGGTGGAGTTCTTATTTGAACACATGCATGTATAATTGCTGTAATAAGAAAAAGATAATATGCTCTCATTTATTCTTGTACTGAAAAGGTGCAAGTCTCTCACTTGCAGACATGGGGCAGAGCTGCTACTGGCTCTCCCTGTGACCAGCCGCTCACGAGGCGCCCGGGAGGGATTGGTGGGTTCTAGCCCTGGCCCACCACCCCAGCAGAGCCTCGCAACAAGCCAGACGACCCCCACTCCATGAGGGCCTCCATTTTCCACATGTGAACTTCTCTCTCGTCAGACCTCCACCCAGCAGACCAGCCTATCAGCGCCCGGTCTCGTGCGCGCCGCAAGCGGCCGAGCGATTCATCAATAAATGCTGGACTTAGAGATGCCTACAAGAGTATGCTACCTGCACGGCAGAGCCCTGGCAACTACCGTGTTGTATTTGATATATATGCCAAATACCAGTAATAATTATAGACCTCATTCCCAAATGGATTGAAGCTCTTTATGTTCCTGGAGCAAACACATGCCCTTGGCTCTACTAGCATGAGACAAGACATATGGAGATGTCACTGGGGCCCGCTTGAGCAAATCCATGATGAGCGGGAAGAAAGTGACAGTGATACTGAAAAGGTGGGAAGCAGGGATATCATTGAATATTTTTGGTCATCGGAAATAATGGTAACTTGAACCTTGTTAATAACAGTGGGAAGATGTGTAGAGATTTAAAATATATTTTTTGGTGTGAAGTGGACAACAATTTTGATGGCTCTTATGTGGACAGTATGGAAAAAAGAGTCAAAGATGACTTAAATGTTTTTATTGGACCATTTGGGTGGATAGCATCCATTTTCTTTTACACTTTTTAAAAATTGAATCACCATGAATGACAAAATTATAAAGATATTTAAGATTGGAGTTTCAGGAATACAATGTTCCAACACCAATCCATTCTTAACTCTCATTAAAATTACACTGTATGACCGAAACCCAAACATGAACATCTTTGTAATTGTACATCTTACAGTGGTATAATAAAATATTGATAAAACAATTAATATTCCTTGGATTAACCAAGACAGAGACAGTTAAACGGACACAGCAGGAGCCAGAGTTTTCCTTACATTCCATCCAGGTTTGATTCTTAGTACCACATATGGTCCCCCAAGATTCCACCAGGAGTGATCTCTGAGCTCAGAGGCATGAGTAAGCCCTGAGAACAGTTGGGCGTGACCCTCAAATAAAAATTAAAAAAAATCTTCACAGAAATACTCCTCCATGATCCTTCAGGGTCTCCAGCGTATTACTATCAATACTTTTGCTTCTGAGAAGAATGAACATTTGCACATCATTTTTAGTTTGAAAAGAATAACTGTAACTATACACAAGGGCCTCCCCTAGGTCTCTTGTTTTGCTCCTGAAAGAGGGTCAGCAACAATGAGTGACTAAGATAGTCCAAAGTATCTTTTGCCCAGCCAATGTGGTTTTCAGTCTCAGGAAATGTGAAAACTGTAGTGGTAACTCATTTATTAAATCAAATGTGCATAGTCAAAAAAAGCATCCTGTGGCTCTTAAGTATAATTGCTAACTAAATGCGCAACGTGCTGCCTAGGCAGATCATTAGAGGGGGGGGAGTTGTGGAAAACTAGAGATAAATTGAATGAGTCTTGGCCACTGACTAGTTGGCTCCAGTTTTGACTGAGGAACACTTCATAGCTCAGAGTTTCCAGGGCCTCAAGGCAGGATTTTTTTTTCATATCACTGGTGCAAAAAGCTACAAATGAACTAAATTAAGATGCTGGTTCCAAACTTTCTCTCAGATAAAACCAACTGAGTAAACTGAGTAGTCCTTCAGGTTGTGAGCTTCGGAGGAAATGGAATAAAAGAAGGGTAGGATGGTGGTGGGTTGGGGAAGATGGGAAACTGACTCTCTGGTGGAGGTGTGGTGCTCAAATGCTGTATGTATAAAGTGCTGCCATTATACATATTGCAAATCATGGTGCCCAAAATAAAAAATTTAAAAATAATAGAAAATGAAAGAGGGTCTCAGCAAGGATACTGGATCTTGAAGCCTTATAGCCCCTAATAAAAAGCTTTTTGGCTAGGAAAAATAGAATATTTTGAGAGATCAGAGAGACTAGGATTCTCTGGAGGAGGAATGAGGTTCCCATTTCCCGGCAAAAAGACAAAAGTGCATGTGGTACCTCACTTCCTTCCCATCACCATTGCCTTTGTATCCTAGAAATTGTGAAAGTCAGGTGTCACATGAGTGTTTTACAAGGTAAACACTCTGAGGGTTGGTACACATGACTTTTCCAAGGTAGGCATCGTTTGTTTTACCAAAGGGAAGGTGGAGAAGAGGAAGAAAAATACAGAGAAGTGATTTGCCTGGGGTCTGGTTTTGAGTCCCAGTTGTCAAGCTCTTGGCACTTGATTACATGGTGCTATTTCCTAGGCATAATGAGAGTCAGGCTGTTTCCCAAAGGTCTGGAGACATAAATGGGAGGCTTAGCTAACCTCCACCCCTGTTTTGGACTGATAACCTGTCAATCAGTTTGGTGCTAGGAGCAAGCCCAGGGTTCTCTCCAACCCTGGGAACCAACAATTATGAATTCCTGTACCTGTTTCCTATCCAGATATTTAGGCTGTAGGTTAGCATATGACCTCTAAGAGACCTGTCTGCATGACATTCTAGATATTTGGAGGAGGAAAAAAGCCTAATAACTGTTATTGTTTGATTAATTAGTACCTGAGGATTGGGATTATCCTAAAGGTGTTTTATGGGCTGCTGTGAGTTGTTCTGATCCTGTGTGATATATTGTAGATTTATAGGTCATTCTGTTTTCAAAAGGTTCTGGTTCTAAAAAAAAATAAACAAAAATGTACAAAATAAACAACTTAAAGAAGTGAATGAAAGATAATATTGAACAGAAGTGTTCACAGTACTGCTAGCAGTGATGGAAATATGGATGTGTGGTGTGGGAATGTGGACTAGAAGGCATAGGAAACAAGAGGATAATGTTTGGCGGCCACACCTGGCAGTACTCAGAGACTACTTCTGGCTCTGTGCTCTGAAGTTACTGCTGAAAGTACTTGGAGGTTTGAAACTGAGCCTCCCACAATCAAAGCATGTGTTCACCTCATCAAGCTAGCTCCACGGTCACTCAGTTGCTTTTAAAAAAAAAAGAGAGAGTGAAAAAGTGAATGGGGCCAGTGAGATAGTGCAGTGGGAAAGGCATTGCCTGGCATGCAACTGACACACGTGGCTGACTAGCACCCCATGTGGTCCCCTGAGGTGAGAGACACGTGTGACCCAAAACTAAAACCAAAAAAGTGTAAAAAGAAAATAAAGGCTATTGAGTACTTACATTCCTCGGTGTCTTTCTGCCTGAAGTCTTACTCACAGAATGTTTGTCAGTTCTTTGTATTATAATTATTATTCTTATTATAAAGAATTTGAGGGGCCAAAGATATAGTACAATGAGTAGAGCATTTGCTTGCACGCAGCCAAGCTGGGTTCTATCCCAGTTATCCCATGTGGCATCTTGAGCACCACCAGGTGTGATCCTTGAGTACAGATCCAGACTTGAACATTGCCAGATATTGGCCCAATGCATCCTCCCCCCAAAAAGTGATTTTTTAAGGGTCACTGAAACAAAATCACTTGTCCAAGACTATACAGCACGTCATTGAGTTGCTGGGATTGAAACTCACACCCTTTCTTGTAGGAGCTTTCTCCTGGGAGAGTTTGGAGTAGTAAATGGGCACCAGTGACATATTACCCCATTCTGCACTTGTTTAATAACCAAAGCACCTCTGTCCTTGGACAATCCCAGTATTTTCTACTGGTTTCCATTTGTCTATGCTTCAGGGGCTCGGAGATCTAAATGACGTTATTTCACCATGGAATCTGACTAGCATCTCACATGATGTCTGAACTTTGTGTTCTCCTCCTATGCATGATTTATGTAAGAGCAAGAATTGCTGCTACCCTCTCTAGAGTAGCACGGGAGTTGACAGAGGTGGAACTGGATTTTCTGCAGAGTGGAGGGGGAGGAGAGAAGGGCTGGGTGAGTCATCCTTGTTATTTCCGTTGCATTCCCCATCGATCTCACAGGGCTATTAAAAGAGTCAGTAAGTAAGATGTAGTTAAAATGTACTTCTAAGTGATACTTAAATTCATAATGTAAAAAAATCTATAAAATAAAATGAAGGGAGGGCACTGTCTTTTTAGGGATTCTGGAAAAATATGGTCTGATATCCTAAGAAATGTGCCCTTGGCCTCTGAGCTCAGGACCTATGTCAGACAGCTGGTTTCATGTTTGGGGTCCAGAGTTCCCAAAAGATGGTGAGTTCAGGCCCACAGATTAACTGGTAATCAGTGGCCTTATGCAATCTTCTAGACCAGCCCTGGGTGAACAAGCCTGAGACAGGGATGCTGTGAAGATCAAGTAGAGACAGAAATGAAAGCAGGAAAAGCAGTGGGATCAGGGGGTCTAACAGCCTCATGAACTGAGAGCCTTAGTCAACTTGCTTTATTTATTGCATAGAACCTGTAAGCAATAAATCACAGAGGATTGGGAGTGCCTCGGTGGGATAGGGTGTGCCCCAGGAGCACTGGGATGAGTGTAATTCAGCAGTTGCATATCTTGATTCCTGAGGGTGCTTCTTTCAGGTGCTCCTCTGGAGAGCATCTAAAGAATGAAGCTGATACATGCATGGCATTTGCCAGACTGCCAGTTATGGGGTTGAGGTACAGAGATGAGAGGGACAGTTTGCTTGGCTTTTCAGTAGTCACAGAGGTATAGCAAAGACATTAATTAAACAAGTGTTATTGGGCTCCAGAAGTGTGCTGCCAAGTATGAGTAAAGTGTAAAAAAGTGTAACAAAGGATTAGCACTTGAGCTGGACTTTAGGAGTCAAAACAGGCTTTCAAGTGAGTAGTTCCTCATCCAAACAGAATTCTAAAGATAAGTAAGTAGGTGTTAGTTGAGTGAAGGCCAGTAGGAAGGAAGAAAGTTGCAGAGAGTTATTGGTATAGAGATGATCTGAGCCCAAAGAAGCTGGCAGTCTACACCATTATGTATCATGGATGCCATGAAGGGGGTTAGACATTATCCTGAGGCCAGTGAGGAGCCATGGAATGGTGTGCCATTCAGATAAGATTTTTCTTCCAGAAATATCATTGTGGGGGCATCGAGATAATATAGTGGGGGAAAGTCCTTACAAACAGATGACCAGGGTTTGATTCCTGGCACCATTATTGTCACTTGAGTCTTGACATAAGTGATCCCTGAGCATAAAGCCAGAAGTAAGCCCTGAGAACCATCAGGTGTGGCCCAAAATAAACCAAGTCAACCAAGAAATAGATACATCACTGTGGAATAAGATGGATGGGAAAGGGGAAATATAACCTGGGACCAAGTGGAGAGAAGACTGAGAGGGCAAAAAGAGAGAGAGTGTTTTTAGACACATTTGGAAATTAAATAGGCAATATAGGCAAATGCCTATATTACAAATACAGAATAGGCAAAGGGGCAAATGTTGACAGTGAAGGAAGATCGGAGTAAAGGGTGATGCTTTGGTCTCTGGAAACCTGAATAACAGTGAGAAGAGTAAGAGCAGTGACTCTGAATCCAGGCTGCTTGTTTGAATTTTCAGGGCTGCCACTAACTGACCTAGGTCACATTTCTTTTCTTGTTTTGGCTCTGTGATTCAATTTCCTTACCTGTAAAGTAAAGATAGTAGCATTGCAGATTAAGCCAAATACATATAAAGTCCTATGACCCAAGTGTTGAGTAAATGTTAGCTATTCTAGAGCATAAGGAAGAGCTGGATTTCACAGTGATGATGATTTCAATTCCAGGCATATCAACTTTAGTTTGTTTGTGGATGCTCAAGTGGAAATTAACTAAGTATGCAGCTTAGGAGATATTTTGGGATAGAAATATAAATTCCAAGGTAATCAGCAGTAATCAAAACTGTGGAAGTTTATGCAAGAGAATTACTAGAACCACAAATATTTGTGGGATGGGCTGCA
>JAJIBD010017887.1:0-15029 GCA_021461705.1 Cryptotis parvus
GATAGATGACAGATGATTGATAGATGATAGGTGATAGATGATAGATTGATAAGATAGATGATAGATAAGATAGGTGATAGATAGATGATAAGATAGGTGATAAGATAAGTGATAAGATAGATGACAGGTGAGAGAGAGATAGAGATAGAAAGAGATAGAGAAGATAGAGAGATAGAGAAAGATAGAGAGAGATAGAGAGATAGAGACCTAGAGAGATAGAGAGAGACAGAGAGAGATAGAGAGAGATAGAGAGATAGAGAGGTACAGAGAGAAATAGATAGAGATAGAGACCGAGAGATAGAGAGAGAGATAGAGATAGAGAAAGAGACAGAGACAGAGATAGAGATAGAAAGAGATAGAGAAAGAGACAGAGAGAGACAGAGATAGAGATAAAGAGACACAGAAAGATAGAGAGATAAAGAGAGATAGAGAGAGATAGAGAGAGAGAGAGACAGAGAGAGACAGAGAGAGACAGAGAGAGACAGAGAGATAGAGAGACAGAGAGAGACAGAGAGATAGAGAGACAGAGAGAGACAGAGAGAGACAGAGAGAGACAGAGAGACAGAGAGAGACAGAGAGACAGAGAGAGACAGAGAGACAGAGAGAGACAGAGAGACAGAGACAGAGGGACAGAGGGACAGAGAGAGACAGAGAAACAGAGAGACAGAGAGACAGAGAGACACAGAGAGATAGAGAGATAGAGAGATAGAGAGATAGAGAGAGAGAGAGACAAACAGATAGACCGATTATGGGCTGGAGCAATAGTATTGCATCACACATGGCTATCCGGATTTGATCCCCAGCATTGCATATGGTTCCCAAGTCCCACCAGGAATCATTTCTGGATGCGGAGTCTGCAGTACTTGCAGTAACATCACTAGGTGTGGTCAAAAACACCCCCCAAAAAAGATTAAAATCAATTTTTTAAAATCGGGACTGGAGAGAGAACTCAAGGAGCTGAGTGCAGGGGCCGGAGCAATAGTCCAGTGGGGAGGGCATTTGCCTTACATGTGGTTCAATCCCCACCATCCCATGGGGTCCCTTAAGCACCACCAGGAGAAATTCCTGAGTGCAGAGTCAGGGAGTAAGTCCTGAGCATTGTCAGGTGTGACCCAAAAAAAAGACAGAAAAAAAACGGTGAGTCCATACTGAGAATATAGGGGGTCCAGATTTAGTCCCTAGCACCCAGTGATTTCCCAGCCACCCACCCAAGCACTGCCAAAATTAATCCCTGAACTTTGAGCAGGAAACACCCACTGAGCAATACTGGTGATCAGATGGGATTCTGGAGCCCACACCTGAGTCAGCAGCCTGCAAGGCAAGTTCTCTACTCGCGACTCTCTCTCTCTCTGGCCCTAAGTGAAGTGTTTTTGAAGAAACCACCTTTGTAGTAGCCTGATCAGGGACAAACTTGTTTCTAGGGCTCCATCGCCTCCCATGTGGCCAGAGTCAAGGTTAAGCCTCTGCCCTCACCACAGCAGCTGGAGCACTCTGTTCCTGAACTCCCTCCTTCCCAGTCCTGGCACCTCCTCCACAAAAGAGGTCATGGGGGAGCCTCCTACCTTCTGAGCCTCCTCGTGCTTCTCAAAGTTGACAAAGCCAAAGCGCCGGGAGCGGCCATTGCTGTCCCTCATCACCTTCACACTCAGCATCTTCCCTGGGAAGAACTTCCGAGTCAAAGGGTAGTTTGCAAGCACCCTAAGGCCCCCTCTTCTCCCGCCCTGGGCTTGCAGCCGCCAAGACAGCCTCCGCCTGGGGAACATGCCCACCAAACGCTGAGAAGAGGTCCTGCAGGCCATGCTCATCCAAGTCCCCGTGGAGGTTCTTCACGTAGATGTTGGTGAATTCCATGGCCTGGGCGCCCATCTCCGCTTCCCGCCTCCCGGCGGGACTCTGAACTGGCCCACAAAGCTGTGGACATGCCGGAGAGTCAGGCGACTGCTGGCCCACACCCAAACCCAGTTCCCTAAAGCACCCCGGGCCACCTGCGGTCGCCCCTAAGGCTCTGCACCCCCACAGAAGGGGCAGAGGGCACTCTGCAGATGGAACTCAAAGTCCAGCTCCACCAGCAGCGGAAACTGATTCAACACAGTTCCTTGGGGCGGAGATGACACCCAGGCCACGCAGCAGACTCTGCATGTGGAAAGCCCTCGCTGCGTGCCAGGCTGCGTGAGATCCCCTCTAAGGAGCTCCAGGAACAACCCCTGAGCACAGAGCTGGGAGGAGCCCGTAGCTGGGCATGGGCCACAAGGCCCCAGTAAAAAAAATGCGTTAAAGCAAAAATAGGGGCCCGGAGCAATAGCACAGTGGGGAGGGCGTTTGCCTTGTGCACGGCTGACCCGGGTTCGATCCCTGGCATCCCATATGGTCCCCGAGCACCGCCAGGAGTAATTCCTGAGCAAAGAGCCAGGAGTAAACCCCTGAGCACCGACGGGTGTGACCCAAAAAAGGCAAAAATAAATAAATAAATAAATAAATAAATAGGATGAGTGTTCCTTATGGCAACTTTCTTGCAGGATTCGCAGCACAAGCCAGGCGGCAGAAGGCCCAGGAGATAGAGGCATGAACTCAGAGGGAGCGAGAGGTCACACAGGCCAGGACTGGTAGTCTAGCTTTGTGCCTACCAAGCTGTGTGGCCCTGGGCCTGTTCCTTTTACCTCTCTGTGCTTTCCTGTGAAAGTGGAGATAAATGCGCACCGACCAGGGCTTTGCTTATACTGCAACACATGCCAAGTGCATGGAGGACAGACAAGGCACAGCTCACGGGGCAGCGATGGACTGAAATCACGCAACACAGATTCGTGTCAAGGTTGGGATTCCAGGGGGGCCGGGGCGACAGCACAGTGAGTAGGGCCGTTCGCCTTGCACGCGGCTGACCCAGATTTGATCCCTGGCATTCCATACTAGTCCCCTGAGCACAACCAGGAGTAACCCTTGAGCATTGCCGGGTGTGACCCCAAAAATGAAAGAGAAAAAGGAAGTTGGGATTCCAGCAGCCTGAGAGATAGCACAGTGGTTAAGGTGCTTGGCTGGGACACGGTAGACTGAGGTTCAACTCTCAGCACTGCCGGAAGGGATCCCTGAACACCGAGCCAGGAGTAAGCCTTAAGGCATTCCAGGTGTGGCTCCCAAAACAAAACAGGGAACTAGGTTGAGTGGTAAAACACATGCTGGTTATATGTGAAGTCCTGAGTTGAAATGTTTGTTTTGTTTTTTTTTTTTTTGGGGGGGCCACACGCAGTTGTGCTCAGGAGTGAGCCTGGCAGTGTTCAAGGGGCCACATGTAGAATCAAGGCTTTGAACCAGCGTCCAGTTCACCATAGCTGCATGCAAGGCAAGTGCCTCACCTGTGCTGGCCCCTATATTATTATCGTTGTTGTTGATGTTGTTTGCTTTTGGTGTCACATTGCATCATCACAGCGGCGATGCTCAGGGGTTACTCCTGGCTTTGCACACAGGAATTACTTCTGGCGGTGCTTGGGGAACCATATGAGATACCAGGTATCGAACTCAGGTCGGCCATGAGCAACGCAAACACCCTCCCCACTGTGCTGTCGCTCCAGCCCCAGGCTCCTATATTATTTTTCAGTCCCTAATTTTTGTTTTGTTTTAGCTGTAATCCCAAATTCACATAGACACAGCCAAGACAGCATCCTACATTAAGAAATGCAAGGGCCAGGGCCGGAGCGATAGTCCAGCGGGTAGGGCGTTTGCCTTGCACTCAGCCGGCCCATGCCAGCCCAGGTTCGATCTCCAGCATCCCATATGGTCCCCCGAGCACAGCCAGGAGTAGTTCCTGAGTGCAGAGCCAGGAGAAACCCCTGAGCATTGCCGGGTGTGACCCAAAAAACAAACCAAAAAAAAAAAAAAAAACGCACGGGCCAGAGAGATGGCACAGCCAATAAAGGCGCTTGGCTTGCACATGACTGACTCTGGCAATCCCAGATGGTCCCTGGGCACTGCAGAAAGCGGGTCCTCTGCAGGGAACCTCCCAGAGCCCCCCTCACCGCCCCCATGCCGGGAAGACCAACCCCGCCACTCACACTTTGCGGTCATTCAGCAGCATCCCGTTCATGGTGTGGATGGCGTGCTGGGCCGCCTCCTGGGTCTCAAAGTGCACGGCCGAAGCCGCGCGGAGCCGTGGTCGTCACACACCACCTGGGCCATGGGGAAAGAGCACTGGAGGCGCCCACGGGCTCCCGGAGGAAAGGGGGCAGAGGTAGCAAAGGCCACCTGTGTTGGTGAACGACAAACCATGGCCCGCCACAGCCCCGCCTCGGAGACGGAAAGCTGAAGCTCGGAGGGCGCAACCCACCCGCAGAAGGCCACAAGCAAAGGAGGGCAGCGTCCTTAGGTTGCCCCTGACCTGTAGGAGTTAAAGCTCTAGAGCCTAAGGCAGTGATCGAGGATCAGCTTTCTCTCTTTTTTTAATATTTTTGCTTTTTTGATCACACCTGGCCATGCTCAGGGGTTACTCCTGGCTCTGCACTCAGGACTTACTCCTGGTGGTGCTCAGGGGACCATATGGGATGCCGGGGATCGAACCAGGGTCGGCTGTGTGTAAGGCAAACGCCCTACCCACTGTGCTATCACTCTGGCCCCCAGCTTTCTCTTTTGAATGGACACAGTGTTGATGCCTCAGAAACACACACTGTCAGTGCACACTGGCCACCAGTGCGACCGTGTCAGCGTCCCTGCACCCCGGGCTCAGGCGGAGTCTCAGGAAGCAAGCACTGGCCGCTGCTTGCTTCCTGCTTCTTCCCTGGACGCCAGAGAACATTCGGTGCTTGTTCTTCTCCCGTGACTCATTCAGTGCAACGTGATTCTCTCCAGCTCGAAGCAGAGTTGCAGCGAACTGCAGGCTTCTGCCCCCTTTATTACTGAATCGCCGTGAGATACACAGTTACAAAACTGTTCATGATTCACCTTTTCTTACAACTGAGCAGTTTAAGGATTAAATGCAAACTCCCATTCCTGCAGCGTGTCTCCAACAGAAAATCGGAAAGATCCCCAGGTGTCCAATATGAGGAGACAAGTCACAGGACTGGGGTCTAAGAAGCAGCACAGTGGGGAGGGCGTTTGCCTTGCACACGGCCGGCCTGTGCCGGCCCAGGTTCGAATCCCGGCATCCCCTATGGGCTCTTGAGCACCGCCAGGCGTAATTCCTGAGTGCAGAGCCAGGAGTAACCCCTGAGCAATTCTGGGTGTGACCCCCTCCCCAAGAAAATAAATTAAATAAAAGAGAAGTGTTTGAGGCCGGAGTGAGCACAGCGTGTAGGGCATTTGTCTTGCACATGGCCGACCCAGGTTTGATCCCCAGCATCCCATATTTTCTCTCAAGCATTGCCAGTAGTTCCTGGACGCAGAGCCAGGGAGTAACCCCTGAGCATCACTGGGTGTGACCCAAAAAAGGAAAGAAAAATGAATCACAGGACTCTCAGATCAGCCTACGCATGGGGACAGAACCCAAATTATATGGTGCCAGCGAGAGCGCAGAGGCTCAAGGCTGTAGCTCAAAGGCAGAGCATTTGCTTTGAGACTGTGAGACTTCATTTCCCTCCACTGTTTTATATATCTCACTGTCTGACATATTTCCCACACATGTTCTATCTCAAGGGTATGTTCTATCTCATAGTTCATTTCAGGCACATATGCGGATCATCAATAAATGCTGGAGATCAGAGGTGACTACTAGAGTATCCCACCCACACGGCAGAGCCTGGCAAGCTACCAGTGTCGTATTTGATATGCCAAACACCAGTAACAATTATAGACCTCATTCCCATGACCTGAGGGAATGGTTTGAGGCTCTTTATGCTCCTGGAGCAAGCAGGTGCCCTTGGGCTCTACTTGCATGAGACAGGACATATGGAGATGTTACTGGTGCCTGCTCGAGCAAATCAATGATGAACAGGAAGACAGTGACAGTGATATCCTTATATAGAACAAAGTAATAAAGTATATATATAAATTAACTAATTAATTCCTCCCAAAGTTTCTCCTTACACTATTATTTTTTTCTTTTTGGGTCACACCTAGCAATGCTCAGGGTTACTCCTGGCGGTGCTCGGGGGACCATATGGGACAAATGGAATGCTGGGGATGGAATCCAGGTCAGCCACATGCAAGACAAACGCCCTACCCGCTGGGCTATCGCTCCGGCCCCTCCTTACACTTTAAACACTGCTTTCCAAAGTTGTCCGTGATGATTTGTTACAGGCATTCAACATTCGTACACCAATCCCATCACCACTACAGCTTCCCTCCACCGTAGTCTCCATTTCCCCACCTAAAATATTAAGTATATTAAATGAAGGGGGATAATCAAGAAACATCAAGTGTAAGTGGGACAAAGTTGGCATCTACACACAGAAACTTTCTGCACAAAATTGAACATGATTACTTTTTGGGGATGAAGCCCAAAGAGGATGGAATCTTCCTGTTCACTAGATTCCTTTCTACGTTGTGCACTTTCTTCCAACTCATACCCTTTTCAATAAACTTTGTTTTGATTTAGGGCTGGGAAGCCCACACTGGCAGTACTCAGGGCTTACTTCTGACTCTGCGTCAGGAATTGCTCCTGGTGGTGCTCAGGGGATCAAACCAGGGTCAGCTGTGGCACAACCAGCACCCTGCTTGCTGCACTAACTCTCCAGCCTAAGCTTATTTCGATTTCTTAGAAGACCCACAACTGGGCCGGAGCGATAGCCCAGCGGGTGGGGCGTTTGCCTTGCATGCGGCCGGCCTGTGCCGGCCTGGGTTCGATCCCGGCATCCCATATGGTCCCGAGCACCGCCAGGAGTAATTCCTGAGTGCAGAGCCAGGAGGAAACCCCTGAGCATTGCCGGGTGTGACCCAAAAAAGCAAAAAAAAAAAAAAAAAAAGAAGACCCACAACTGTCCTATGTGCGTTCTACCTGCCTTCTGCCTCACCAGGGCAGAGCTTGAGGACCTGACCCTAGCTCAGGTCCATTCTCTGGGGCTGGCCCCGTACCCCTATCACCAGCAAAGGAACCCCAGAGCTGCTGTCCCTGCGGTCACCACCCAGCTCAGATAAGTGGTGTATTGTCAATTACATCCCCCCTAGGACCCTTACCATTCCCCAACACTCTCCCCCCTCTCTCCCCACTTTCTCTCCTCTCCCTCCTCTCTGTCCTTCTTCCAAATCCGTCCCTCGCCCACTCCAACATCTGTCAGTCCCAGTGCCCAGCACCTTTCAAGGGTCACACACATGTATGTTGTATTTGCCCTTGGAACACTTCCAGGAAGATTTGTTTCGTACTAGGGCCACACCTGGTGGTGCTCAGGGATCCCTCCTGGTGAGGCTCAGGAAACCATTTAGGGTGCCTGGGATCAAACCCAGGTCAGCCAGTTGCAAGGCAAGTGCCCTAAGTGCTGTACTATCTCTCCAGCACCCTCTCTCACACACACAAGAAGATTTTTATAGCAAACAGCCAACAGACGAAGCTCAAGGACGTGGAGCCTCTTCTGGTGATGCTTAGCCCCTAATGTGGGGGTGACAGTTGGTTGCTCAGGTCCCCAGAACCACACCCAACAGTGCGCAAGGAATAAGTACAAGGCCAGGGCTCGAACATAGGGCCTGGCTTATACTAGACACCTTCACCACTTGAATGATCTCCCAACCCCCTTGAGAAAGTCCGCCTGCCTTCCTTCCCACACCTGGCAGTGCTCAGGGATCTCTCCAGGCAGTGCTCAGAGGACCATATGTGGTGCTCAGGATTAAACAGAGGTCAGGGGCCGGGGCAATAGCGTAGTGGACAGGGTGTTTTCCTTGCATACAGCTGACCCAGGTTCGATCCCGGCATCCTATATGGTCCCCAAGCACCGCCAGGAGTGATTCCTGAGTGCAGAGCCAGGAGTAACCCCTGAACATCGCCGGTGTGACACCCCAAAAAAAAAAAAAAAAAGTGCTCTGGGATCAGAGTGATAGTATTGTGGGAGGGCGTTTGCCTTGCTCACAGCTGACCTGGGTTCAATCCCCGGCATCCCATATGTTCCCCAAGCACCGTCAGGAGTAATTCCTGAGTGCAGAGCCAGGAGTAACCCTTGAGCATAGCTGAGTGTGACACAAAAAAGCAAAAAACAAAACCAAAAAAACAAACCTGGGGCACAATACCCAGATTGAAATCCTCTGTTCAGGACCAACTGACCAACTGCCTCCCCAGAACCTCAGGCACAAAGGCTGGGTGACCAGAGCCTGCCAGGGGCAGCACCCACCCGGCTGCTGAATTCACACGGCATATCAGTCCGGGGTGTGATGGGGACCAAGGTCAAGACCAGACTCCTTATAATAGGGAAATCCAGACTCAAGGTTTCAGCCCCCGATGGCCCCTCGGCCACTTTCCCTGCACCCTCCCACCTGTCCTATCATCTCGACTCTAGGGGGCTGGCTTTGGGACTGGATTTGGCCCAGAGAATGCAGAAGCAGCTGGTGAGAAAGGACCAAGCGAGGCTGCTGGGGGGGTGGGGAGGGTAGCAGTAAATGCAAGGCAGAAAGGCGAGCTGGCCCGCAACCCCAGCGCTCAGCAAGCAGAGGAAGGAGCCCAGCCAAGCCAGGTGGACTCCACTGCGCTGTCCACTGCAGAAAGGAGGAGGAAAAATTCAAAGCTGCGTTGGCCACCACTAAGCTCTAGGTGGCGCCAGGCCGTTGGCTGATACAGAAATTCAGTGGAACCATCATTTAAGTACAAGGGAACCGGGTTCTTCATTCAAAAGGACTCCAGAGACCGTAAAGCTGGCGGCCACCTGCCACAGCTCCGCCCCTCCCCCCCCCCCAGTCCCCACCGCAGCCACCTTGCAGGAAAGGATGTTTCCGAAGGTCGAGAAGGTGTCATACAGGGCCTTGTTGTCGATGGAGTCCTCCAGGTTCTTGATGAAGATGTTGCCTACACCTGACTTGCGCAGTCCTGGGTCTCGCTGGGACCACATGATGCGGATGGGTTGCCCTTTCATCACCTCGAAGTTCATGGTGTCCAGAGCCCGTTCCGCTGGGGTGGGAGGCGGGGGTGAACGAGACATGTCAAAAGGGGCTTCTTTCTCTTTATGTATCTAGTTTTGACTTTTTGGGATCACCCCGGAGATGCTCAGGGGGTGTCTCGTGGCTCTATCTTGCACTTCTGTGGGGGGACCACATGGGATGCGGGGATCGGTGTGCAGGCAAACGCCCCACCAGCAGTGCTACCGCTCTGGCCCTAGCATCCTTTAGGAGTTCCGGCGCGGTCGGCCTTTATCTTTTTTTTTTTCTTTTTTCTTTTGGGTCACACCCGGTGATGCTCAGGGGTTACTCCTGGCTCTGCACTCAGGAATTACTCCTGGCGTTGCTCAGGGGACCCATATGGGATGCCGGGGATCGAACCCAGGCCGGCATGGGCCGGCCGCGTGCAAGGCCAACGCCCTACCCGCTGGGCTATCGCTCCGGCCCCCGGCCTTTATCTTTTCGTTATTTCTGGCGTGCTGGGCCTAAATGACTGTTAATCATTATGCTCTGGCTGCTTTTCCTTACCTGCCTTCTCTCCCGGAGCCCCACTGCTCTCGCTCAGGCGCGCCCCCTGGTGCCAGAACGCCTGCAAACCCGGTGCTGCTAATCTGGACCCTCCTTCCCCCTCCAGCCGGACCCATCTGGCATCTTCACCGGGCCCAATTACTGCCGAGCACCGGCTGGGGAAGCTTTTCGGGAGCCCCAGGGAAGTGCAGCCTGCTCCGACCTCCTGTTCTCCTGGCACCCCCCCACTCATCACCTGGATGGGTCTGGACCCTTCCTCCCTAGCCCCCCTGTGTCTGACAAGTGAGGCTCAGAGTGGGCGAGTAACTGCTCAAGGTCACACAGCGGGCAACCCGGCCTTGGTCTCTCCCCCTCCGGAGAATGAAGCATCTTTGGTAAACCACTAGTGGGCGGATTCGCTGCTAGCTCGAGGAGCGGGGCCCTTCCCGGTCCGGGCCTCAGTTTCCCTGGCTGCAGGAGACCCTCCCCGGGCCTCACCGTCGGCCGGCTGCTGGAAGTTGATGTAGGCGTAGCCCAGCGAGCGGCGCGTGGCCACGTCGCGGCACACGCGGATGGACAGGATGGGGCCGGCGGGCGAGAACTTCTCGTAGAGCATGGACTCGGTCACGTCGAGGGTGCAGGTCGCCCACGTAGAGCGAGGCGAGCGGGTAGCGGGGGCCGGGGGCGCTCATGGCGCAGGGAAGCGGAGGCGGCCTGGCCCCGCGCCCGGCGGGGGCCTGCAGGTTCCCGCGCGCCGCGGCCCGGCCCTTGACGGCGCCGCGCGCCCGCGCACCAATGGGCTCCGCGCGCCGCACCTGCAAGCCCTCAGCCGCCCTAAAGGCGCAGGTGCGGCGCTTCCCGCTGCCGAGATGCTGCGCCCGGCCGAGGAGCCGCCCTGCACCGGCTCCGGGAAGCTTGAGCGTCTTTGCCCCATGAGAACGCCCAGATCCAGCCCCCACTCCGCCCCCGCCTGCTCCCGGCCCTCTTGACCGAGGAACCAGCTTTGGGGGGAGATTGAAGCCCCCCCCCTGACACCCGAGCGCGCTTCCATGGCGCCGGGCCTGGCGGTGCCTCCTGCCTTGGCGTGAGCCCGTTTCTCTTCTCTAGGAAGGCCCAAGGTCCCGAGCTGGGCATGTCCCCGCCCATGGGAACCGGCAGCTTCAAGCCACCCGGGGCAGAGAACGCTGAAGACCAATCCCAGCCCACAGCGGCCCGGGAAATCGGCGTGGCCCCCCCGGGGACGCAGGCGGTTCAGACCCGGCCAAGTGTCTTTCCGCCCAGATCTCAGCTAGTGCTCTGTTCTGCTCGCAACCGACTAAACGGTGGGCGAGTGGTGGGGCAACTTGTAAGGCGGTGCAAAATGGCTCAAAAAGGGTCTGGGAAGGCGGAAAGAGGGATGGTCACCAATTACTGGCAGTTTCCTTTCCTTCACACCTTGACTCTAGCTCTAGGTGACTTTTTTAAGACTGAAGTGTCAATTATAATACCGAACTTCGGACTGGATAGGTTTGGCTTTTTTTTTTTTTTTTTTGAGTCACATCCGGCGGCACTCAGGGGTTACTCCCCGCTCTGCACTCAGGAATCACTCCTGGTGGTGCTTGGGGAGACCACATGGATGCCGAGGATTGAACCCAGGTCGGCCCGTCTAAGGCCAACGCCCCCTCCCTGCTGTTCTATTGCTCCAGCCCCTTTGCTTTTTTTTACACGACAAAAATTAATAAGAATTGGATAATAGATGTGACCCACAGAACTAAATATAATTAGCACAGGATTGTTACTAGAAATTTAAAAGGTGAAGTAAATGTCCTATTATCATCTGATTCATCTTTCAAAGATTCCTTAGCCTATTTTTCTGCTTCTTCCCTGCATCTAGGGCTGGATAGTTCAGGTGTTTGTCAGGCATACAGCAGCTGATCCTGGAGGCCCCAGCACTGCAGGTGGGCCTCTCCCTGCCTCCCCCCCCCCCACACACACACACATGCACTTTCTCTAGTTCAGGTAATGGTGAAGGTGGTGCCACACATCAATCCAAAGGCAACTAACTGATAAAATTTTTTATTTTACTTTTGAGTTTTTTTACACTTTTCCTGATTATCCGTGTAAGCTGGAAACCAGAACTGTTTTAAAAGACAAAGACAAATCTAGTACATCAATAATCGGGGAGTTTTCTTTTTTTTTTTTCCGCTTATACTATTTTCACAACCACGGGTGTGCTTGCTAGCAATATAACCACCACAGAAGCAAACGTGAGGCAGAATACTGTAAGGAAACAAAGCAAGAAAGAGCTACCAGATATACAGACAGGCTCGGTCCACACTCAGCGCCAAGCAGCAGCTGCACATTTTTGCTCAGCTAGAAAGGGAAGGGTTTTTTTTTTTTTTTTTTTTTTTGGTTTAAAATCAGTGCATGAATGTGTTTTTCTCATTTCAGCAGATGGACAAACGGCGGACACTACAGCTCAGTGGAATGTTGGAGAGGGACGGCGCCACGAGACGGGCAGGCCGCTGGCCTTGATTCTCCCCACTGTCGTGTCCACTTAACTTCCCGTGCCAGTCTTGTTGGAACGTGTCTGTGAACCTGGCCGAGGAGGGACCTGGGAAATCTGGCGGCAGGTACTAACAAGAGGAGTCAGGGCTGGCTGCAATGAGGGAGAATCACGCCACTTGAAATACTTTGATGATTCAGATCTCGGTCTGACTGCGGAGCAGCCACTCACTGTGCCGAGAACCGGAGGAAGACGGAGTTCAGGGGCTGAAGTTCCTCGTCTCAGGACCTGCTCACCAAAGTGCTCAGTTTCTCACTCCTCCAGGCCTCCCTACATGCCCAGGCAGTGTATCAAACAAAAAGAGAGTCAAACAAACAAACAAACAAACAAAGAAACCCAAAGTCCAAAGGAAGAACAGAAATGTCAAGAAGAAAGAAAACCAAAGCCAACCGTGAGACAAAAGGGCAGCAGGAACAATGTTTCCACGTCCAAAATGTAAAGCCCAGCTGGAAGAACCCACAGCCCAGAGGAGCCCCCCAGCAGTGGAGGGCGGTCTCTGTGCAACACTGCTCTGGTAGATCTTTTCTGGGGAACAGGTAAGGCCAGTCTTAAGATACACGACGTTCTCAAGCTCGTGGTTACAAGGAAAACAGACCACTACTGAAGCACGGGGCAGATCACTAACATATTGCTGTAGGAAAGGGGCTTGGTTACGTGGGTGGAGGAGCACTGGACCTCTTCAGAATGTCAGAGCTCAGGATCTGCCACCAGGAATTTCGATTCTGGCCTTCAGGTCTCCTTAGATGGCACTGCAGGTATCTGCAGGCAGGAACATTGGAGCGGCGGGACAGCCCAGGTGTGTGTAAGGCCTGAAGCACAGGCAGAATCACTGTGAATCACCAGTAAACCTGAATGCCACGCATGACAGGTGTCTCACGCCGATTCCCAGCGTCACAATATAATCTCTAGAACTTTCTGTACAACTTTACAATGGAACCCTAGTTCAGTGGTCAGATTCAACTTTCCAAGAAGTTACACATAATTCAGGTCTGTTTTCTTTTTCTACCAGTAAGAGTTCTGCTAAGTTACAAAACCCCATAATCACAGTGTTCAGTTTTTAAAGATTAAACACACAGTAATCCTGTCAATGTTAATCAAAATCAAAACTTCAGAATGCCGTGGCATTTATGTGACCAATCTGAGGTTTAGATACGAATACCAGCTGTTCATCCCATGAACCATTTTTGCTAGGCTGAGGCTGTGAAAAATCGAAAAGTCGATGTACGATTTGTTTGTTTTTATATCGCACAAAGGGCTGTATGTGGAGGGTACAGAGTGACAGTGAGCAGATCACGAAGCACGGCAGGCCTTAGTTCTCTCCCTCCCGGCGTCTCCTTCATCTCCCTGGTTTCCGACGTCCACAGCTGCAAGAGAAAAGCAAAAGGCATCAAGTAATAAACTACTAAAATTTATGGGGCGCTGTATCATTGTATTTTCACTTAAATGTTTATAGTCTGGTACTACTGCAGAGACGGCTGTAGAGAAGAGGTAAGTCACCCGTAACCAACCGCGACGATCGCCTGACGCCAGCAGCGGCCCGGCGGCACGCACCGTGAGGTTGTCTCTGAGCAGCTGCATGATCAGAGTGCTGTCTTTGTAGGACTCTTCATTCAGGGTGTCCAGCTCGGCAATCGCTTCATCAAACGCCTACAACAAAGAAGCGCAGTTTCTTGGGCGGTACTGTCACCCAATTTTCTTCTGAGAACAAGTAACACCTCTTCCTATACAGGATCTGGGCGGATACTCTTGGCTGCCAGTTGTTTCAACAAACACGGAACACATGTTTACAAAGCCCCACGTAAGTGAAACCAGGATGGCTACCCTGAGACTGAAGACCCCCCCCCCCCAGACAAGCCCTCAGTAGTGCTGTCTCTCTCTCTCCTGTGGAGTGAGCCTTGGGACCTGGGACCCGCGCACCTGACCAAGCAGCGGAGGCAAGTTTAAACCGGTGCCTCTCTATTTAGGACATTTTTGAAGATCAAAAACCAAATCATAAAAAATTATTTTATGCCTAGGGCCCGAGCTAGCACAGCGGGGAGGGCATTTGCCTTGCATGCAGCCAACCTGACCGGGTTCGATCCTCAGCACAGAACCACCAGGAGTAATTCCTGAGCATTGCCGGGTGTGACCCAAAAAGAAAAAAATAAAATGTTATGCCCAGAAGCTGGAGCCAGAGCATAGCGGGGAAGGCATTTGCCTTGCAAGACCTGGGTTTGATCCTGGGCATCCCATACGATCCTCTGAGCACTGTCAGGAGTAATTCTTAAGTGCAGAGCCAGGGGGAACCCCTGAGCATCGCAGGAGTGACTCCAAAGACAAAAAACCCAACTTTTCTATTTCAAATCAGTGAGCAGGTTTTATCCTACTAACCCAGTGTTTTTACTCAGTTACCCAACTAAGTACATTTGGTGCAGCCTCTCGGTTTCTTCTTAACACTTCAGAGGGCCTAGGGATAACTCCAGGTGGTTCTTGGGGGCGCATTTGGGTCCCCCATGCAAGGCATGTTTCACCCCTTTGAGATTGGACCTTGGAAGATTTTTTAGTTACCCAGAACATTTCTAGTAGTTGTCTTCCCCCCAAACGAAACTTGATCTGATAATCTGAATATAATGGATAAAATGAACTTAAATCTGATAGAGTGACAAAGCTTGAGAAATTATTTTAGACATAAGTGTCTAAAGAATTAAAGAAAAAACCCCACATTTAAAGTCTACAAACAGAGGGCCAGGCGATAGCCCAGCGGTAAGGCGTTTGCCTTGCACACAGCCAGCCTGTGCCGGCTCGGGTTTGATCCCTGGCATCCCGTATGGTCCCCCAGAGCACTGCCAGGAGTAATTCCTGAGTGCAGAGCCAGGAATAACCCTGAGCACTGCCGGGTGTGACCCAAAAAGAAAAAAAAAAAAAGTCTACAAACAGATGTAGAAAAGGCAGTTAGGTTATCAAAAGCAGGCAAGAGCTCAGCCAGCGCTCAAAGAAAACAGTC
>JAJIBD010017892.1:0-10925 GCA_021461705.1 Cryptotis parvus
GTGCAGCGGCCGGCTCATCCTCATGGCTGAATGGCCCCTTTGTCCAAACTGCCGCCTCTGCCCGTTCCTTCTGCTGCTACTGGACAGTTAGGGTAGTGTTTGACCAGAGGCTGTGGCCGCTCCTGGGCGCTTTAGGGACCTGGGCTGTTTCCGTTGCATACATCTAGGAGAAGTAAGAACCTCCATAAAAAATTATTTTTGGGTGTTTGAGCCACATGCAGAGGTGATCATGGCTTACTATTGGTCCTGCTCTCAGAGACCGCTCTTGGTGGGGCTTGGGAGACCATCTGGGGTTGGGGGATTGACCCCTAAGCGCCTAACCCCTCTACCATCTCTCCTGCTCTTTTTCCCCTTTCTTCAGTTTTGGGCCACACCCAGCAGCTCTCAGAACTTACTTTTGGCCCTACACTCGGGGGTCACTCCTGGCAGTGTTCAGGGGACCATATGTGGTGCTGGGGAATCCAGCCTGAGCCAGGCATGTGCAAAGCAAGCACATATGCCCTGGACTATCTCTGCAGCCTCCTCAGAACGTCCTTTTTTTATGAGCTTGCTCCCACTTTTTTTTTTTTTTGCTTTTGGGTCATATCTGGCGATGCTCAGGGGTTGCTCCTGGCTCTACCCTCAGGAATTACTCCTGGCGGTGCTTGGGGGACCATATGGGATGCTGGGGATCAAACCCAGGTCAGCCACGTGCAAGGCAAACACCCTCTCCGCTATGCTGTCGCCTCCGGTTCCAATCCTGTCTCTCAACTTATCTGGGTTTCTCCAGTCAGGTGATGATGTAAGAGCTGGGGCGAGGGACCCACGGATGGAAAAAGCCGGTCAGGACAGCAAGATCCCCGTCCTGTCAGCCTCTTCCTTTTCATCCTGCTCATCTCTCCTTGGAGCCTCAGGGGCCCTGTTGGGTGCCAGCTGCTGACACATTTATTCTCCCTGTGTTGGGGTTTTGTCACGGGACTTGGGAGTCGGTTTCATAAAGGTGGAGTATGGGGGACATGGGGACATTCAGCCTCTTAAGATCCCAGAGAGGACCCAGAGCCATAGTACAGCATGGAGAGCTCTTGCCTTGAACGTGGCAGCACCGAGGTCAGTGCCCGGCATCCTGTTGTTCCCTCGAACCCACCAGGAGTGATCCCTGAGTGCAGAGCCAGGAGTAAGCCGGGAGCACTGCCAAATCCAAAAGAGGAAAAAGGAAAAGAAGTCCAGAGGTGAGGACACTGTGCTGCCGGTGTCCACAGCCCTGATTGCTGCAGCGCCTGGTCCCCGAGCACACGGTGGGCCCTCTGCGTCTCAGGGATGTGCCCTCCCAAATTTACTCGTTATTCAGCCTCTAAAGGATGGTCAAGGTCTTCAACATCAGAGGAGAAAATAAAACGAAGAAAAACCGTCAGAGGAAAACTGTCCCTTTTTCGGAAGCGCCGGAGAGCAAGTGTTCTGCCCTCCTGCAGGCATGGCTCATTCAGCATGAGTCATTTCTTTATTAAAAAAAAATCTTCGGCATGACTCATTTCTGTGGAACGATTGGAAAGGAACCAATGAATCTAAAGGTGCATTTTATCATCATGAAAATGATGGTGGATATGCAAAAGTCATCTCCGTTGCTATGGAAGGTGCTGGACAATTCTAAACTACTGTAGTAACTAGTCAATAAAACATGACATAGAAACGCACAGAAGCCGTTTAGTTTATGGTTTTAAGTATTTTAGAAATATGCTCAGTTTCACTACGGACATGCAGGTTTAAACCCCATGATCATGTTCGTATCACTTCACTTGTATCACTTCCCGTTCTTCATCAATTTGCTCCAGCGGGCAACAGTAACAAATTCCCATTTGTTGGGAATGAGGTCCATTATTGTTACTGTTTTTGGCATACTCGAATACACCACGAGTACCTTGCCAGGCTCTTCCGTGGCTCTGGGTTCATCCCAGGGGGCCCAGTCCTTTCTATGTCAGACCATCAACCATCCAGGGCCCAGGGGCAGAGCCCTGGGTGTAGACAAGCCTGTCTCCTGTCTGCCACCTGCCGATACAGCCGCACCTGCAACACCTCGAGGGGCAGGAATCATGTTCGTATACTTCTATCATTGATTTGTCTATTTTTTTTTTCTTGCGAGATCCCCCGTCCTGTCAGCCTCTTCCTTTCATCCTGCTCATCTCTCCTTGGAGCCTCAGAGCCCTGTTGGGTGCCAGCTGCTGACACGTTTATTCTCCCTGTGTTGGGGTTTGTCACGGACTTGGGAGTCGGTTTCATAAAGGTGGAGTATGGGGAGACATGGGGACATTCAGCCTCTTAAGATCCCAGAGAGGACCCAGAGCCATAGTACAGCATGGAGAGCTCTTGCCTTGAACGTGGCAGCACCGGGGTCAGTGCCCGGCATCCTGTTGTTCCTCGAACCCACCAGGAGTGGGTTCGAGGGAACCCGGCAATGCTCAGGGGTTTCTCCTGGCTCTGCACTCAGGAACCACTCCTGGCGGTGCTCAGGGGAACCATATGGGATGCCGGGATCGAACCCGGCCGGCATGGGCCGGCGGCATGCAAGGCAAATGCCCTACCTGCTGGACTGTTGCTCAGGCCCTCTATTTTTCTTTTTGAGGCCACACTCAGCAGTACTTGGGGCTTGCTGCCATCTCAGTGATGAGAGGTCGTTCATGTCAGTGCCCGGGATGTAACCTGCCCGCCGTGCTAGCCCCCTCGTAGGGCCCCTGCTTTTTATTTTTTCTTGACAACCTCCCTCTATTTAAAATCTGACTGAATTGGGGCCGGAGCAATAGCACAGTGGGGAAGAGCTTGCCTTGCACACGGCCAACCTAGGTTCGATCCCTGGCATCCCATGTGGTCCCCAAGCACCGCCAGGAGTAATTCCTGAGTGGAGATCCAGGAGTAACCCCTGAGCATCGCTGGGTGTGACCCAAAAAAGGAAAAAATAGATAGGTAGGTAGGTAGGTAGGTAGGTAGATAGGTAGATGATGGATAGATAGACGGATGTATGTATGTATGGATGGATGGATGGATGATGGATGGATAGATAAATGATAGGTGAATAAGTGGATGGATGGATGGATGATAGATAGATGAACGAATGAATGAATAGATGAAATCTAACTGAAGTGATTTTTTCTTCCATCTGTATTATTACATATGTCTCAGATCTACATCTAATGAACCAGAAGAAGGACCTGTGTATGGAATCACTCCAGTGTCTAACTGCTGTAGACACCCATGCAGATGGGGTCCCCGTCTTACACACTCTGCCCCGCCTTTCTGCTGCGCCTGGTCTGTTTCTAGTCTCGGGGCACTGGGTGTCCCCAAGGTCCAGGAGGCCTCCCAGTCTGGGAGATTAGTGATGACGCTTCTATGCCCTAGTGCCGAGAACAGTGGGAGAGGAAACTGATCTACGTCTGCTTTTTGCTTGCGTTAAACACGGTCGTGTGGGGAGACAGCGCAGCTGGGAAGGCGCTTGCCGCATGTTCTGGACCTGGGTTCAACTCCGACATGGCCTTTGGGTCCTGAGGCCCCATCAGAAGTGATCCCTGAGCACCACCAGCTGTGAACCCTCCAAAACAAAACAAATTAGATAAGAAATCCATTCTTTATTGGCCCAGCTTTACAGACTTTACAATACATGATTAAATCTTAATTAAGTCTTAGCTGCAACAATTCCGGTTATCCAATGTCCTGGCTGAAAACTCTGGGGCGCCTTGAGGAGGGAGTGTGCCAAGCCCCGGAGCGCCCGGCAGCTGCCCCCAAACCCACAGCTGCTGTGATGCCAGAACTCGCAGAGAAGACACCAGACTCCAGAGATGGTTTGTACGCCATGATTGCCGTTCAGGGACTTGGTATGCAGAAGATTGGTGCTGTACCCTGAATGCTGTGCAGAGACACGGTACTCAGAGATGGGTGCTTACCCTGAGTGCTGTGCAGAGACACGGTACTCAGAGACGGGTGCTTACCCTGAGTATGTCAGGGACGTGGTGCTCAGAGACAGGTGCTGTGCCCTGAGTATGTCAGGGATGCGGTGCTCAGAGACAGGTGCTGTACCCTGAGTATGTCAGGGGACGCGGTGCTCAGAGACGGGTGCTGTGCCCAGAGTATGTCAGGGACGCGGTGCTCAGAGGCGGGTGCTTACCCTGAGTATGTCAGGGACACGGTGCTCAGAGACGGGTGCTTACCCTGAGTATATCGGGGGACGCGGTGCTCAGAGATGGGTGCTTACCCTGAGTGTGCCAGGGACGCGGTGCTCAGAGACGGGTGCTGTGCCCTGAGTATGTCAGGGACGCGTGCTCAGAGACGGGTGCTGTGCCCTGAGTATGTCAGGACGCGTGCTCAGAGACGGGTGCTTACCCTGAATATGTCAGGGACTTCGGTGCTCAGGGACGGGTGCTGTGCCCTGAGTATATCAGGGAGCGCGGTGCTCAGGAGACGGGTGCTTACCCTGAGTATGTCAGGGACTCGGTGCTCAGGGACGGGTGCTGTGCCCTGAGTATGTCAGGGACGCGGTGCTCAGAGACGGGTGCTGTGCCCTGAGTATATCAGGGGACGCGGTGCTCAGAGACGGGTGCTGTGCCCAAGAGTATGTCAGGGGCGCGGTGCTCAGGAGGCGGGTGCTTACCCTGAGTATGTCAGGGACGCGGGTGCTCAGAGGCGGGTGCTTACCCTGAGTATGTCAGGGACGCGTGCTCAGAGACGGTGCTGTACCCTGAGTATGTCAGGGACGCGGTGCTCAGAGATGGGTGCTTACCCTGAGTATGTCAGGGACGCGGTGCTCAGAGACGGGTGCTGTGCCCCGAGTATGTCAGGGACGCGGTGCTCAGAGTCGGGTGCTTACCCTGAGTATGTCAGGGACGGGGTGCTCAGAGACGGGTGCTGTGCCCTGAGTATGTCAGGGACGCGGTGCTCAGAGACGGGTGCTGTACCCTGAGTATGTCAGGGACTCGGTGCTCAGGGACGGGTGCTGTGCCCCTGAGTATGTCAGGGACGCGGTGCTCAGAGACGGGTGCTGTGCCCTGAGTATGTCAGGGACACGGTACTCAGAGACGGGTGCTGTACCCTGAGTATGTCAGGGACGTGGTGCTCAGAGACGGTGCTGTGCCCCTGAGTGTGTCAGGGACGTGGTGCTAAGAGACGGGTGCTGTGCCCCGAGTATGTCAGGGACGCGGTGCTCAGAGACGGGTACTGTATCCTGAGTATGTCAGAGACGCCGGTACTCAGAGATGGGTACTGTATCCTGAGTATGTCAGGGACGCGGTGCTCAGAGAAGGGTGCTGTGCCCCTAGTATGTCAGGGACGCGGTGCTCAGAGACGGGTGCTGTACACCTGAGTGCTTGCAGAGACACGGTACTCAGAGACGGGTGCTTACCCTGAGTATGTCAGGGACGCGGTGCTCAGAGACGGGTGCTGTGCCCCGAGTATGTCAGGGACGCGGTGCTCAGAGATGGATGCTGTGCCCTGAGTATGTCAGGGACTTGGTGCTCAGAGACGGGTCTTACCCTGAGTATGTCAGGGACGCGGTGCTCAGAGTCCGGTGCTGTACCCTGAGTATGTCAGAGACGGTGCTCAGAGACGGGTGCTTACCCTGAGTATGTCAGAGACGCCGGTGCTCAGAGACGGGTGCTTACCCTGAGTATGTCAGAGACGCGGTGCTCAGAGACAGGTGCTTACCCCTGAGTGTGTCAGGGACGCGGTGCTCAGAGACGGGTGCCAGCCCCGAAGTGTGTCAGGGACGTGGTGCTCAGAGACGGTGCTTACCCTGAGTATGTCAGGGACGCGTGCTCAGAGACGGTGCTGTGCCCTGAGTATGTCAGGGACGCGGTGCTCAGAGACGGGTGCTGTGCCCTGAGTATGTCAGGGACGCCGGTGCTCAGAGACGGGTGCTGTACCCTGAGTATATCAGGGACGCGGTGCTCAGGAGATGGGTGCTTACCCTGAGTATGTCAGGGGACGCGGGTGCTCAGAGACGGGTGCTTACCCTGAGTATATCGGGGACGCGGTGCTCAGAGATGGGTGCTTACCCTGAGTGTGTCAGGGACGCCGGTGCTCAGAGACGGTGCTGTGCCCTGAGTATGTCAGGGACGCGGTGCTCAGAGATGGGTGCTGTGCCCTGAGTATGTCGGGGGACGCGGTGCTCAGAGATGGGTGCTTACCCTGAGTATGTCAGGGACGCGGTGCTCAGAGACGGGTGCTTACCCTGAGTATGTCAGGGGACCGCGGTGCTCAGAGATGGGTGCTGTGCCCTGAGTATGTCGGGACGCGGTGCTCAGAGATGGGTGCTTACCCTGAGTATGTCAGGGACGCTGGTGCTCAGAGACGGTGCTTACCCTGAGTGTGTCAGGGGACGCGGTGCTCAGAGACGGGTGCTGTGCCCTGAGTATGTCAGGGACGCGTGCTCAGAGACGGTGCTGTGCCCTGAGTATGTCATGGACGCGGTGCTCAGAGACGGGTGCTGTACCCTGAGTATATCAGGGACGCGGTGCTCAGAGACGGGTGCTGTGCCCAGAGTATGTCAGGGACGCGGTGCTCAGAGGCGGTGCTTACCCTGAGTATGTCAGGGACGCGGTGCTCAGAGACGGTGCTGTGCCCTGAGTATGTCAGGGACGCGGTGCTCAGAGACGGGTGCTGTGCCCTGAGTATATCAGGGACGCGGTGCTCAGAGACGGTGCTGTGCCCAGAGTATGTCAGGGACGCGGTGCTCAGAGGCGGGTGCTTACCCTGAGTATGTCAGGGACGCGGTGCTCAGAGACGGTGCTTACCCTGAGTATATCGGGGACGCGGTGCTCAGAGATGGGTGCTTACCCTGAGTGTGTCAGGGACGCGGGTGCTCAGAGACGGGTGCTGTGCCCTGAGTATGTCAGGGACGCGTGCTCAGAGACGGTGCTGTGCCCTGAGTATGTCAGGGACGCGCGCTCAGAGACGGGTGCTTACCCTGAGTATGTCAGGGACTCGGTGCTCAGGGACGGGTGCTGTGCCCTGAGTATGTCAGGGACGCGGTGCTCAGAGACGGGTGCTGTGCCCTGAGTATATCAGGGACGCGGTGCTCAGAGACGGGTGCTGTGCCCAGAGTATGTCAGGGACGCCGGTGCTCAGAGGCGGTGCTTACCCTGAGTATGTCAGGGACGCGGTGCTCAGAGGCGGTGCTTACCCTGAGTATGTCAGGGGACGCGGTGCTCAGAGACGGTGCTGTACCCTGAGTATGTCAGGGGACGCGGTGCTCAGAGATGGGTGCTTACCCTGAGTATGTCAGGGACGCGGGTGCTCAGAGACGGGTGCTGTGCCCGAGTATGTCAGGGGACGCGGTGCTCAGAGTCGGGTGCTTACCCTGAGTATGTCAGGACAGGGTGCTCAGAGACGGGTGCTGTGCCCTGAGTATGTCAGGGACGCCGGTGCTCAGAGACGGGTGCTGTACCCTGAGTATGTCAGGGACTCGGTGCTCAGGGACGGGTGCTGTGCCCTGAGTATGTCAGGGACGCGGTGCTCAGAGACGGGTGCTGTGCCCTGAGTATGTCAGGGACACGGTACTCAGGAGACGGGTGCTGTACCCTGAGTATGTCAGGGACGTGGTGCTCAGAGACGGGTGCTGTGCCCCGAGTGTGTCAGGGACGTGGTGCTAAGAGACGGTGCTGTGCCCCGAGTATGTCAGGGACGCGTGCTCAGAGACGGGTACTGTATCCTGAGTATGTCAGAGACGCGGGTACTCAGAGATGGGTACTGTATCCTGAGTATGTCAGGGACGCGGTGCTCAGAGAAGGGTGCTGTGCCCTAGTATGTCAGGGACGCGGTGCTCAGAGACGGGTGCTGTACACCTGAGTGCTTGCAGAGACACGGTACTCAGAGACGGGTGCTTACCCTGAGTATGTCAGGGGACGCCGGTGCTCAGAGACGGGTGCTGTGCCCCGAGTATGTCAGGGGACGCGGTGCTCAGAGATGGATGCTGTGCCCTGAGTATGTCAGGGACTTGGTGCTCAGAGACGGGTCTTACCCTGAGTATGTCAGGGGACGCGGTGCTCAGAGTCCGGTGCTGTACCCTGAGTATGTCAGAGACGCGGTGCTCAGAGACGGGTGCTTACCCTGAGTATGTCAGGGACGCGGTGCTCAGAGACGGGTGCTGTGCCCTGAGTATGTCGGGAACGCCGGGTGCTCAGAGACGGGTGCTGTGCCCCGAGTATGTCAGGGACGCGGTGCTCAGGAGACGGGTGCTGTGCCCTGAGTATATCAGGGACACCGTATTCCAGCCGAGACCTCTAGGGCCTTCTAACACTGGGGTCAGCAGCCTTCTTCGAGCCTGCTTGTGTCAGGATATCTCACTGCCCAGGTAAGTACTCTGGAGTTTTCAGAGCACCCCGCACCCTCCTTTGCTACACCTCCAGACTCTAGCAGGGAAAGCACAGTAGGAACAAGCAAATCCATGGTATAGTTAGTAGAAGCCATGGAAAAGCAACAACAGAAACAGTGGCCCAGAAGTTCTGCTGGCAACAAATTAAGTAAAGTCTGAGACAAGGACTGAGACCCGAAAGTGAGGAATAGTAATTTTCCCAAATTTTCTTTTACTGAAGTATTTTTTTTTTTTGGTAAATGCATTGGTCATTAGTCGTAACAAGCCCTCTAAGATATTTCATGCCTGTAAAGGGGGGCGGGGGCGGGGCGGGCTGAGGGTGGCTGGGAAACAGTGGAGGAAGGAAGGCGAGAGCGGCAGCGGCTGGAATATTGAGCGCCTCGTGAATAACTCTGCAGACCACGGGGGCTTAGGAAAATGGCGGAAAAGAAGATGAAAGTAAATCAAGATGTGTAGAAGCCAGAGAGACCGTGGCAGACAGGACACTTGCCTTGTCCTGGCCAGCGGGCTCGATCCTCAGCACCCTAATGGTCCCTTGACCCCACCAGGAGAGTTTTCTGAGCACAGAGCCAAGGGCAGCCAGAAGCAAGCACTGCTGAGTGTGGTCCCTTAAAAATTATAAATAGGCGCGTGAGAGATGGTACAGTGAGGCGGCGTTTGCTTTGCGCTGCAGCCCGAGTTTAATCCCCAGCATCCAATATGGTCCTCTGAGCACCGCCAGGAGTGATTCCTGAGAGAAGAGCGAGGAGTGACCCAAAAAAAGCAAACAATATCAACAATAAATAAATAAAAGTGGCCATGCTCTATGAGATCTCACTGCTCTCTGCCCGCAGAAACACTGCCTTCCCGCCTGGGCAGGCAGCCCGCTGGTCTCCTCTTGCTGCTGTAACAAACCACCGCAGATTCAAACTCCATCCCGGACGTTTTCTGGAAAAGCTTGTTATTAAGCTTGTGATTTTGTAAAAAGAGGCCCATGTTCTCAACAAAAGGATGTAAAGCAATTATCGCCTACTTGCTCAGGTTTATGAGATGGGAAGAAATCATTTCTCCAACATTTCGGGGGTGCTTTGGCAATACAAGAGGCAAATATTTTATAAAGACCTTGCAGCTGGAGGCAGAGCTCGGCACTGGGGATGAGAGACAGTTGTAGCTGCTCTCGCTCACTCTGCTTCCTCCTCTGCTTCTTCCGCTCTCCTCCCTCCTCCCCTCCCTCCTCCCTCTGGCATGGGAGGCTGCTTTCCTTCACCCCAGGACTGGCTATAGGCTGTCCATCTCCTGGCTGTCCTCTGCTCTCAGTCCTGGGCTCATGTTGTGGCAACAGCCACATGGGATGCCATTGGCATCAGGCCTCAGGCTCTCCACTGGAAACAGCTGCCTGCCGACGCGATTCCAGAGCAGCCCAAAGGGAGGCAAAGGCATTGCTGGTGGCGCTGGTGCTGGAGTACTGAATACCTGAGTGCTGGAGTACTGAGTACCTGGGTGCTGGAGTACCGAGTACCTGAGTGCTGGAGTACCGAGTATCTGGGTGCTGGAGTACGAGTACCTGAGTGCTAGAGTACTGAGTACCTGGGTGCTGAGTACCTGAGTGCTGAGCACCTGAGTGCTAGACTACTGAGTACCTGAGTGCTGGAGTACTGAGTACCTGAGTCCTGGAGTACTGAATACTGAGTGCTGGAGTACTGAGTACCTGAGTGCTGGAGTACTGAATACCTGAGTGCTGGAGTACTGAGCACCTTAGTGCTAGAGTACTGAGTACCTGAAACAACGGTGCTGGGAACAGCTTTGTCAATTATGGTGTTTAAATAAAGTTTTAGAAAAATAGGTGCCAAAGAAGGATGGGAGAGGGGCTGGAGAATATGGAGAGACAGTACAGCGGGAAGGGTGCTCACCTTGCAGGCATGTGGCCAACCTGGGCTTGATCCTCAGCACCCTATATGCTACACGGCGGAGCTGCTACCGCTATCCCTGTGCTCAGCTGACCGTGAGGCACCCGGGAGGGAAGGCGGGTTCTAGCCCTGGTCCGTCATCCCAATAGAGCCCCGCAAGAAGCCAGAGGAACCCCGCACCATGAGGGCCACAACTTTCAACATCTGACTCCACAGCTTGTCAGAGCTTCACCCAAGAGAAAAGCCGATCTCTCTCCCAAAGCGGCCGTGCGATTCATCAGTAGAAGCATGAACTGAGAGCCTACTACCGAGAGTATCCCACCCATACGGCAGAGCCTGACAAGCTACCAGTGATGTATTTGATATGCCAAAACCCAGTAACAAGTATAGACCTCATTCCCGTGACCTGAAGGAATGGTTTGAGGCTCTTCATGTTCCTGGAGTGAGCAGATGCCCTTGGGCTACACTAGCACGTGACAGGATGTATGGAGATGTTACTGGTGCCCGCTCAAGCAAATCGATGAACGGGAAGACAAGTGATACAAGTGATCCCCTATATGGTGCCCTGAGCCCTCCCCAGGAGTGATCTCTGAGCTCTGAGCACCACCAAGGGCCCCAAAACCACCACCACCACCAACCACAGGGCCTGGAGAGGAGAACAGGGGTGAAGGTGTTTGCTTTTGCCTGTGGTGGTGACCTCAGTTTCATTT